>CM059213.1:24243720-24503720 GCA_030347435.1 Clarias fuscus
TGAACTTGAGTAAGTAAAGAATTGGTAGAAATAGTTAAAAGGTTAAAATAAGATGATCAGCCTTTGGCACATAACTGCTCATAACTTTTCTTCTACTCAACATTTTGATTTAATTTATATGTAAGGTTTAGTTTTCATAGTGTATGTGCCATTTATTTTGGAGTAAGCCATGATGTGTTGCGCTTTCATGTCTGTACAGTATATTGAGGATTTGGGCAGCTTGTAGGTGCATTATGGTCGTTTCTGTGTCTTCCACATAATCAGTGTATACACAGTAAATTATCGCATTGATTGGCTCTGTTGAGTGACGCGTATAGCAATGCCCATTTTAAGGTAAAAAGTGTTATATTCGTCCAAAAAAACCCACGCTGCTGTGACATACTGTAATCTAAAATTTGATACATTTTAAACTTGCATAAATTATGCATGTGTATGTATATAATTATGTATTATGTTAAAATCCAAGCAACTCAGCCTATATAATGGAAATCTTGAAAATCTTTAGACCACACAGTCACAGCCTCTTTCAGGAATACATAAATCGAGATCATAGAATGAATGAACTTTGGCTCAAAAGGTTTAACAAAACCCCAGAACAGCAATAAAGTTGATGCTGAAGCAGCTGCAGGCATCAGATACCAAGGTGTGCACATCTACAGTACCATTAATCATTTTACATTGTCATGGCCTGAAAGACTATTATCTGACAAGAAAAAAGCCAACTGAGGTTTGCAGGTGATCTCCAGCCTTTGGAATTGTTCTCTTGACAGATAAAACACAAACTGAATTGTCTGGCTATAATAATCAGCACTATGTACAGAGGAAAAAATGTGTACGGCTTTTAATCTGAAGAACACCAGCCCAACAGCGGAGGATGAGGCTGGTAACATCATACTATGGGAGAGTTTTGCAAAAAAATAAAAAATAAAAAATGCACTTAAGTGCACTTAAGAAAATATATGGCACTTTAAGGAAGGGGGTTATCTTATACTTACATACTGATGCAAAACCTGCCAGAAGGTTCAAACCTGATCCAGCTGGACTGTCATACTAATCATACCTCCAAAGCTGTAACAATGATCCTATGCGAAGCATTACTGATGTAACAATATGGCTTAAGAGCAACAAAGTATCTTCAATTATCGAAGTATTGGAATGACCATCACAAAGTCATGACATGAATCCCATAGAAGATCTGCAGACAGTACAAGCATGTCCAAACAAGAAGACCAATAAACCTGTCTGAGTTAGACCAGTTCCGGACCAATAAACCTGTCCGAGTTAGACCAGTTCTTTCAGGAGGAATAGGCTAAAGTTTTGGCACAACACTGTGAAAAACTTGTGGAAGACTACCCCAGGCATTTCACTGAATTTCAAGTAAGTAGAAGGAACTGGCAACAAGGTCTAAGCAAACTTACACTACTTATTATTTATTCTTATTATTTATTATGGCAAATAAAAAGCAGATGCCCTAAGTGACTTAACACAGAAAATATTCTGTAACATGAAATGTGTGGAACTATGAGGAAGAAGGTGGAAAAACTGCATTTGAATGTACTGTAGCGTCAACTGTAGTGCCGTTATTTTTGAGTTGTTCAGTAACTAATCCGGAAATAAACGTCAGTAACAGGGAGTAGTGTAGGGGGGTGAGGAGGGATTTCTCGCTTATCTGGCCGAAAAAGTTACAATCTCCATAAAGTTTGGCAGCCTCAATGGATATGTATATGTACACGTTAGTAATATTGTATATAAAAGTAATATAGCTGTTACTGTGAAACTCCCTGATGGGCTACAGAGGTCAGTTAGAATCAGGGAAGATGGAATGCAGGAGAAAAGTGAAAACAACTCACCAATCAATGTATTTAGGAATTAGTATTAGAAATATGTGGCCATAGAATATAGGTAGAACAATCAATGCTTTGGAAAAGCACTGTCTGGCAGGACGTCTGTGGTGTTCCTGGTATGCACTGGTTAGGACCTACCAAAAGTAATTCAAGGTACGTCAACAAGGCGTCCAAGGCTCATTATTCCACAAAGGCTAGAGCTTGTATGTTACTAATCCCTCAGAAAACCTACAATGGCACAATTTTCTGAAAAGGTTTTTTAAAGGCTATGTCAGAACCCACGGTGCATCCCAGTTTGCTGTATAAAGGGGCTGCATAGCCACAGACTGGTCACAGTGCCCATGCTGGCCCATTTCCACTGCTGAAAGCTCCTGCAGTGGGCATGTAAACGTCAGATCTGTGCCATGGACCAATGGAAGAAGGTGGTCTGGTTTGATGGATCATGTGGATGGGTCATTGTGTGTGCCTCATGTACCTGGGCAATAAATGGCTCCAGGATGCAACGTAGGAAGAAGGCATGCTGGAGAAGACAGTGTGATGCTCTGGGCAATGTTCTCAAGAAAAACCCTGGGCCCAGGAATTCATGTGGATAATATTTTGACATGTAACAACTACCAGAAATTATTGCAGACCAAGTATTCCCTGAGGGCAGTTGCTTCTTTCAGCAGGGTCATGCACCCTGCTGCACTGCAAAATCATTTAGGAGTGGTTTGAGGAACATGACAAGGAGTTCAAAGTGCTGGCCTGGCCTTCAAATTCCCCAGACCTCTGGCTGACTGAGTATCTGTGGGATGTGCTTGAATAAAAAGTCTGATCCATGAATGCCCCATATTGCAACTTACAGGACTTAAAGCATCTAACACCTTGGTGCCAGGTACCACACCTGCAGAGGTCTTGTGGACTCAATGCCTTGATGATTCAGAGCTTTTTTGGTGAAACAAGAAGGACCTCTGCGCGATATTAGACAGGTGATTTTATTGTTATGGCTGATCGGTGTAACATATAACAATTTCAATTCAGGATTGAATCTGGAAATATATACTGTGTTTATAATAAAAGAACAACACATCTGAGGCAAATTGAGTTTCATATCACAGAGAAATAGTCATATCTATTGCATAAATCCACAACTTTTAAATGTTTTATATACTTGTATATACAGTATGGCCAGATTACAACTGCTAAATATTAAACTTCTGATCTGCTTTCCTCCGACTATAATACAGTGGTAAAAATACTGGCTCCAAAATAACAACCACTTTGTCTCTCACCTTGTAGTGCTAAATACACTCATGTCCAAAGAAACATTCCAACCATTACATGCAGCATCATATTTCTCATGCTCTCTGCTTTTATGATCCTCTCTGTTATCTCTTTGTCATAACATTTTTTATTCTACTGTCATGCATAGCCACACGTAGACAGAGTGTACAGCATTTAGTTTAATGAATTAGTCCTCATGATAACACCATTTGATCAAGTTGGAATTAGCGAAGTTGTATATTATGGGCTATATTTTGACATACACTTTATTTTACACACTGTACACATGGCATGCCGATACTATGGCAGTATATGTTATTATTCGGATATTTATCTATAAGTAATTTTTTAAGTAACTAATACAAATTATTCACCATCCATAGAGAAACTAATAGGAAAGTGATGTACTGTAGTTATAACAGTGAGCGAGTCTGAGTGTTTAAGTGGTTAGAACGGTGAGTGGACACTTGAGTGCCACAGATCTCAAAAAGAATACAACAAAAATGCAAGGTTACACTATGAGACTACCACTCTGAGGGGCAATTATGCACGGCTCTGGATTTTAGAGCAGCAGAACATGTTTTCAGCACAGCAGTCTTAGGGAAGGTAGAAACTGTATCCTGCTTATTTTATGCTTACACTCTGCTGGCTATTTCTTAAAGTGGGATCTTTTTTAATTACACAGGAGAGATAAACTTGATGTGCCAAAACGCTTTTTAAAAAAAAAAAAAAGTAAAGTGCCAGAATGTAATGTTAGGATATTTGCATTTACTTTTCTGAGAATGAATAAATCTTCTATCATAAATATATTCTCTAATGATAAGTAAACAGTGGGGAGTGTTGGTTCAGGAGTTTGAAGGTCTGGGTTGCTGATCAGAGGCCTGACTTGGAGGCCCTTAACCCTATGCCCATATAGCCATTGAAATGCAGTGTCCGTCCAATGGCTGGAAAAATGGGTGAAGGGCAACGTGCATAAAACCTGTGCCAAATCATTGCGGGTCTAATGATTGGATGTGCCAACTCAGAGAAAAGCCCAAGTATAAAGAAATATATTAATTAATACATACTGTATATTCTCACAGAATTCTTATTATCAGTATACTTTTTACAGGGGCGCCTATGCACAAAATGCATATGATGACAAATAAAAAAAACACAAAAAACAGTTTGTGAGTGGTGCTATGCAATCCACTGCATGAAGCTACAGTACAGACGTCCATAGCTGGATATCTGGAGAGTACACTCTCACACACGAAAGGGGTGGATAGCACTTCCCTTAGAGTGTGCTTTGCCAAAAAAGTTTGAAAAGGGGAATGGGAATTGGCTACAACTAAATTAGTGAGAAAATCAGAAACAAAACACACTATCAACACAACAGCATGCGATGATTTACTGAATTTGCTGCGATGGTTTTAGGCTGCTTTTTGACTGTCGGCTTGATTTTGCTATTATGTTTTGGGTTTTTTTCTCGTGACTGCAGCTTTTGGATCGTCTCAGCAATAACATTATTGTGTACCTGTTGTACGCAGACTTTGTCAGATCAAGTCAACAGATCAAGAGGATTATGACAAAACTGTTGGATTCTTTGGATTATTCACTTGTTCCATGATTTACTCCAATTTCATTAAGATTCTGTTATATATTGTTTATATGTTTGCATGTTCTCCCCGTGCTTGGTGGGCTTCATCCGGGTACTCCGGTTTCCTCCCACAGTCCAAAGACATGTAGCCAATTAGGTTAATTGGCATTCCCAAAATTGCCCGTAGTGTGTGAATGAGTGTGTGAGTGTATGTGTGTGCCCTGCGATGGATTGGCACCCTGTCCAGGGTGTACCCCGCCTTGTGCCCTAAGTATCCTGAGATATATATATATATAGTTGATCAGTTGTAAAATGTCATTCACATTTTTTTATTCAAAACCCATGAGAAATTAGCTCTCAACTATAAATTCACTAATACAATACAGTTAATGCACAATTTTTATGCAATCATGTACCAAACTGCCAAACATTTTAAGCACTAAATCAGAAGCATTTTGCCTTCAGGAAAGTCCATAGCTCCCATTTTCCATCACCAGGGAGAAAACATGATTTACACACTAATCGCTGTGATAGTTGTCACACAGCAACAATTTCTTTGGTGTTAGTGAGCCACACAACAAACCTCCAATTATTACTGAGTAATTGCTCTTCTGATTTATATACCCAATCTGAAAACCCCTGCTAAAATCGAACTTACACATCTGCCTTACTGTATGAGTGTATCCAAGACCTCATGTGTTGAAATGCCACATTGTTACCTTTATCCAGTGTTGTATCGTGGGTGCTGAGGTTTGTTAAGTTGCTGACCTCAGTGCCTCTTTGTCTAACCGTGTCTGAAAAGAGAGAGAGAGAGAGAGAGAGAGAGGGAAAGGCACACCATTAATACAGCATCACGAGGAATCCTGAAAAACAGTAATTACCGAAGCGCAAGGCGAGATCGGAGCAGCTGCAGAGAAGAAGCGTAGAAGCCTTTTCTTCATCATCAGCTGCTACTCTGCCTATAGAACCCCTTGGAGGATGATATGAGAGCCTGCTGGATGATAAAGTGAAATGAGAGCAGTCACAGCACACTGACTGATCAATGACCCACCAACCCACACTCAGTTATAAACACGTTGAAGCTTCTTGGATGAGTGGCAAAAAAGCGACTTCAAGATACCAGCACACCAACAGCTCTGACTTACTCTTACGTGGCCACATATCTTTACTGACAACCAAGCTGAAAATTGCTTTGAATAAGAAAAAAAAAAGGTTTAAATCCAGGGTGAGATGATTAGAACCGTGCGGTGATGTCGCATCTATACAGTAGCAGGGTCAGAATAACACCCACGCAGCATCTGTATTATAACTTCATAAAGGCAACATACTGTACGTGCCTTGTTAAGTAATTATCCATGCAAAAGAACATTATACCAGCACACAGAAACAGGTACATATGATTTAATCTAATTTCATCCATTTGTTGTTTGAAAGCTGACAAAATCTTTTTTTCTTCTTTTTTTCCACAAATTTCCTCTTTCTGCTTGCAGCTATAGTGTCTAATTTTCTGTACATCTCACTTTCCTTCTATGCAGGCATTTCTTGCTATTTTTAACTTAATACAATTTGCATTTTTGTTCATCTTTGGTGCAGAATGCTACAATTTCAAAATACTCCTGATGTCCTGTGGAGGTGCACTGTATGTACTACTGAGTGCTCGACTACTCTGCTCTGTCTGCTACAGTATGTCTATAGTATTATTCTGCACTGTCATATACTGCTGCATTTTTGCACTTTATATAGTCACGCTTGATCTAATCTCGTTGCGTATTACACACTGGTCCTGGAGAAACGACATTTCCTTCTTGTGTGTATGCCCAAAAAAGTCATTACACAAAATAACACAGATTAAAACACACACAATACTACAAATACTGTACTTCTGGATAAGAGCGTATGCCAAATATGCCTAAATGTAAATGTAATGTAACACATATATTTCACTCAAGCAAATGACTTCCCATTATTCCCATTGAAAGTACTTATTAATCACATTTTCTCTTAAAAAGTATACAAAAGTCTTAGGCAGAGTTCGAGCATGTGGCGGTGTACACTCTAAACAGGGTGCCAATTCATTTTGCAGGGCTACTGGAAGACTGAAGTTTGAAAATGAGAAATGGTTTTGTACTAACCCAATAATAAAGTCATAAAAAAAAAATCTATAACAAAGTTTGTACTTTGAAAATCACGGGGTGCCTTAAGAGTACTGCAAGTTTTATATTTATTGTTACCCTGGTTGTCCTCCTTGTCAGGAGGTTAGGACACGGTGATGAGCAAAAACATCCAAATGATTACAGAAATGGTTTATGGTCACTGGAAGGTCCAAATCACATGCACAGGTACTGTAGGTATCACAAAATATGAATCATTACAGGTGGAGTTTGAAACAAGTGCGTGAATAAAACTTTGTGTTTAAACATGAGGCACAATATATAGTAAAAGGTTTGAGGACACCTGACCATCATACCCATATGTGTGCATTCCCCACAAAGTTGGAAACACAATTGTCTAGGATGTTGCTGCATGCTGACGTATTAGTATTTCCCTTCACTTTAACTAGGCATCCTAAGATGTGATTCGGCATGATAATCCCCAGGGGAATTTACAGTATAAAGCTAAACTTCAACCTCAACACCACTAAACTGGAACAACATGAGTGTCTGACCAGACTAATGCTCTTGTGGCTGAAGGAATGATTCCCCGTACCTATGCCCTAAAATCTAGAGAAAATCCTACCCCCAAAAAAGTGGATGTTATCGAGCAATAGGGATTCAATCTGGAATGGGGTGTTCAACAAGGACATCCGTTTGAGCATGATGATCAAATGTGTAGTACTTGACATACTATACTACCCATCACTTTTGTTGCATGCCATTGTCCCTCATCTGTGTTTAACATAACCAACCAGACTGAGTGTTTCCTGTCTATTGGAAGACACTATGATTAACAGCGATGCCCTGGCCTGAGCTGATAAAATACAGCTAAAGTTTCCACACCTCCTGAATAAGACATGGGATGCTTTTATGGAGCAGGAGGTATTGTTGGTGCCTTGTGGCTGCAGGATCTAAGGTTGCTGCTGAGCTCTAGTTACTGCCCGAGTCTTATACAAAATACATCAAATACGTCCCTGTGAGTTCCTTCTAGGGATTCCGGTTCTATCTCTACACCCAAAAAATATGCCAGTATGTACAGGGTGGGTGAAAATGAACTAGGCAACAGGATAACATTGGTGAGCTTATTTTCATGCAGGATGGTGCACCACCCCATTGTGCTCTTGTAATTAGACTAGCGTTGTCCAGGATGTTGGCTGGGACGACACGAACCTCATGAAGGGCCTCCAAAAAATCCAGATCTCACTCCATATGATTTTTTTCCTGTGGGGCTACACAAAAAGGAGGAGGTGTACAAGGCAAAGCCTTGCACTCTGGAGGACACGGAGGCTCGGATTCAGGAGATTCTTCCGTCAGCATCTCTGTCCATTTGAGGAAACTGGTTGATGCCACTGGTACCTATGTTGAAATGTAAATATTTGCTTTATTTTTTATGTAATAATGTACGTGTACAATTTGTTTAGATAAATGTGTATTACAAAAGTTAATGCCTAGTTACTATTCACCCACCCTGTAGCGTGGTTTACAAATATTTTAGAAACGATTAGCCAGGTATCAATAAATTGCAGATACGAATTAGAAGATAAGTTAAGAACTGTCTACAGCATTATTGAAACCTAGAAGTATAGCGGTGAACCATTATCTTTGAGGAAGAAATGTGGTCAGAAAAACATCCTGAATAGATGTGATGGGAGATCACTTAAACACTTAGTGAAATCAAATCATTAAGAAAACAATGACAGTAGGACTCTAGGGACTGGGACTTAACAGGTGTGTAGAAAAACACTTATCAGTGAGGCTAATTTAAAAAGGACTATGACTGTGGACTGTGGAGCATTAGAAAAAGTTCATGTTTTCTGATGAGTCCTAGTGCCTCGTGTAGATAATGCCTGGTGCCGATCATACAAACCAGTATTATGATGTGGTGTTGCTTCTGTTGATCAGGTCTAGATTCATCTCACTATCTGAGTATAATGAATGACCAATATTTTCCATTTATTCCAGGATTAATTTGACTCTAATTGCAAACACTAAAAAATTGTGGACATCATTTACACACATGGATTGGCTGCCACAGATGTCAGGCCTTAACCCCATTGAGAATCTCTGGGATGTGCTGGAGAATGCTTTACACAGCTGTCCGATTCTCATCAATACAAGATCTTGAGTAGAACTTAATGTGAAATACTTGCTGTGACATTGCATCTTGTGGGTCTTTCGGCTGTTCCCGAACCATCCGGTCCACACATCCGGTTTTACGCTGGATGCCCTTCCTGACGCAACCCTTCCATTTTATCCGGGCTTGGGCTCGGCACTGTATCCAGTGGCTGGGGTTTGGGCACTGGCTGGGAATCGAACACGGGTCTACCACTGAACCACCAGTGTCCCGTATGTTGTGACATTGCATAAGTTTATTAAAACAATGCCACAGCAGAAGCCAATGTTGTGGTGTGCCGCCACAAATTAATTACTGTATTGGAAACACTAGATTATGCCCTTAGAGGTAGATGTGCATGTAGTTAGCATTAACTCTTAATTTTATTAATTTTATTGATTGTTAACCTTTTCTAAAATGGCTATAGATATAAATGAAGATGTGATTGATGGGCTTCACAGTTAGGACATATTTGGGAATAAGGGAATATACGGACCAGGGTGAGGATGGAGATGGAGATGAGATGGAAGAATGAATGCATGAATGAATTGATTTGTTGTCACCAAGACAGAGGCAAAATGCTTAAAATAAGGAAATACAACATGGTGGATAAACTGACCCATAACTGATCTACAAAAATGAATGAATGAATGAATGCACATGCAAGTAATCGGGTTTCCTCCTGGTGCTCCAGTACTCACAGTTTGAGACACTCCAAAAACATGCAATGTACGTTAATTGGTATTTCCAAATTGGCCCGAGTGTTTGAGGCACCCCATCCAGGGTGTATTCCGCTTATTGCCCGAGTGCCCTCGGATAGGCTCCGGACTTCCTATGACCCTGAACAGGATAAGCTATATAGACAATGAGTCTGCTAACAAAGGAAAACCATACATTTATTACATTTATATCTGGTTTAAAAAAAAAAAAACTCACAATGGTCACAGAAATAACTTTAATCTGACAAAAGTAATAATTTTAAAAAATTCTATGAATGTTAACCAATGAAAGTCAGACATTGCTTTTCAACCATGCATCAACAGAATTATTTAAAAAAATAAACTCATGGAACAGGCCTGGACAAAAATGATGGTACCCCTAGAAAATACTGAAAATAATGTGACCAAAGGGACATGTTAATTCAAGGTGTGTCCACTAATTAGCATCAGAGGTGTCTACAATCTTGTAATCAGTCAGTGGGCCTATATATAGGGCTCCAGGTAGTCACTGTGTTGTTTGGTGACATGGTATGTACCACACTCAACATGGACCAGAGGAAGCGAAGGAAAGAGTTGTCTCAGGAGATTCGAAAGAAAATTATAGACAAGCATGTTAAAGGTAAAGGCTATAAGACCATTTCCAAGCAGCTAGATGTTCCTGTGACTACAGTTGCACATATTATTCAGAAATTTAAGATCCATGGGACTGTAGCCAACCTCCCTGGACGTGGCCGCAGGAGGAAAATTGATGACAAATCAAAGAGACGGATAATCCGAATGGTAACAAAAGAGCCCAGAAAGACTTCTAAAGAGATCCAAGGTGAACTTCATGCTCAAGGAACATCAGTGTCAGATCGCACCATCCGTCGTTGTTTGAGCCAAAGTGGACTACATGGGAGACGACCAAGGAGGACACCATTGTTGAAAACAAATCATAAAAAAGCCAGACTGGAATATGCCAAACTACATGTTGACAAGCCACAAAGCTTCTGGGAGAATGTCCTATGGACAGATAAGACAAAAATGGAACTTTTTGCCAAGGCACATCAGCTCTATGTTCACAGACGGAAAAATGAAGCATATCAAGAAAAGAACACTGTCCCTACTGTGAAACATGGAGGAGGCTCTGTTATGTTCTGGGGCTGCTTTGCTGCATCTGGCACAGGGTGTCTTGAATCTGTGCAGGGTACAATGAAATCTCAAGACTATCAAGGGATTCTAGAGAGAAATGTGCTGGCCAGTGTCAGAAAGCTGGGTCTCAGTCGCTGGTCATGGGTCTTGCAACAGGACAAAACACACAGCTAAAAACACCCAAGAATGGCTAAGAGGAAAACATTGGACTATTCTAAAGTGGCCTTCTATGAGCCCTGACCTCAGTCCTATTGAGCATCTTTGGAAGGAGCTGAAACATGCTGTCTGGAAAAGGCACCCTTCAAACCGGAAACAACTGGAGCAGGTTGCTCATGAGGAGTGGGCCAAAATACCTGCAGAGAGGTGCAGAAGTCTCATTGACAGTTACAGGAATCGTTTGATTGCAGTGATTGCCTCAAAAGGTTGTGCAACAAACTATTAAGTTAGGGGTACCATCATTTTTGTCCACACATATTCCATGAGTTCATTTTTTTTATAATTCCGTTGAAGCATGGTTGAAAAGCAATGTCTGACTTTCATTGGTTAACATTCATAGAATTCTTATTTATTATTACTTTTGTCAGATTAAAGTGACCATTGTGAGTTTTTCTTTCATTGACCGAAGGGTACCAACACTTTTGTCCACGTGTGTATCTCACTCGATTCAGATGCTGCACCAGTGGTACCGCTTTATTGTGGTTTGAAAATTTGACAATAAACAATTTTGGTCCATCTGTTAACACGTGTGTATTGAACAAAAACAGCCTGCAGTACATGAAAGCCCGATTTAAGCCAATCCTTCTAAAAGATTGAACCCTAAACTCTTCCAGGCAGAAAGCAATTCTGCTGAACAACCCGACGCTGCCTAAAAAAACTCCAGAAACCCATTTTTTTTATGCATGTGTGGTCATTTAAAATTGCAACAGGCAGTGAGCATGTTGTGAATCACATTCTAGTTAATATTTGGGAACAGTGCTGAAATACAAATGACAGAAATATGGTAAGAGAGAGAGAAAAAAAAACACAGCTAGTGGAAAATTGAGATACAATTCGTAAGTGTTTGTGATTTGAAGGAGCTGTTCCCGTGCTACAGTGCTGTATATTGGAGGTCTGAGGTAACCCTAGACTACTTTTTTCGAATAAAATAAAATAAATAAATAAACAAGCAAGCAAACACTGGCACATCATTCTCAACATGCATTAAGAAATCAATCAACCAATGTCAAACATATGACATCCCCGCCCAACAGACACACACACACCCACACACCCACACACGTACAGTACACTCACACGAAGCCTACCTGAAGTGCTGACAGCAAAAAGTCGGAGAGGATCACAGATTCCTGTAGGAAAGAACTGATGCATTGCTGTGTGGCTTAACGCCAAGACGTCAACAGATTACAACCCCACATTACACGCACTCGCGCTCGACGCACGTCAAGAATTAGCTATGCTGCAGCTACACACTCTCGCCTGCTACCAAGTACAGGTGTCTATAAAAAGCTGTGCTAATTTCAAATGCATGAAACAGACACCAGCATTACTGCACTACCCCTCTCTCTCTCTCTCTCTCGCTTAAATACACACAGCTACAGTAGACTATTCTGGCTAAAAGACTGTTTGGCATCACACTGTCCCCTAGACGAACATAATAAAAGTCATTCATTAATACAAACTGCACCATCAGAAAAGTGGTTTATTCAGAACATCCTGTTTTCTAGCAAACACATTTACACGCATATCCAGTTCGAACCGGGGCTTTGATGGACGGATAACAAGCAATTGCTCTTACACGGTGAGGGAGGAAAAGGAGAGAGAATAAAGTGGTGTGATGTTGCAGAGTGACATTTCAAAGTGAGGAGGAGGTGACTTTACACTCGAGAACAACATCTCTGTCAAGCCTCCAAAAAGATTCGTACAGATGATGGCCTTCAGCTCCAGAAGTGACTCAGAACAGCAGCGGGCTTGCTGTGTAAATCTTTCACAACAGCGGATAATAGTCGCTTTTCTATAGGTCACAGCATGAAAAATTCAAACATTATGGGAAAGACGTACCATAACATTAACACCACATAACATTAATGCATTAACACTGATTGTCAATTATATACCAGTAAACGGATGACAGGATCGTGGGCACACAAGACTCATCTATGCCTGTGGGAAGGAAAAAGCCAGCCTGTCCATTCTGATCCCACAGGAAAGTCAATGCAGTCAAAGCAACTGGACAAAAATGTCAATGCTGGCGACAATAGAAAGGCACCAGAACACCCAGTGCACCACAGCCTGCCATGCACAGGGCCCGGCAGGGAAAGAGTTTATGGCTGCCAACCTGGCCTCCGAATTCCCTGAATCCCAATCCGATCGAGCATCCGTGGGATCATCCCACACCACCCAAAAGATCTACTACTAACGTCCTGGTGCCAGTCAGCACAGCAGACAACTATGGAGAAGCCAGAGCCTCCTTCCCCCAGTGGCACAAGGAGAACCCAAAACCTAGATGGATATAATGTTAATGCTTTTAATTTTGGTTCATGCATATGAAATTATGTGCCACATTTACTTCAGTAAATTGTTAAACAAACTTAAATACATTTTCTTGCACTTGCACGTGTAATTCTGTCTAGATTATATACTGTAACACAAATTCAGCCAGTAGCTTTTTTCTTTGGAGTTTGAGACACAAACAGTAGGCCAAAATGCTCATTTGCCGAAGTTGAGTCCAGTCCCATTTCTTACAACGTAGTTATATGGATATTTCCATCCAAAGCCTGCACATCTTATAAACTGCCCACTTTAGTCGATTACTACATAAATACAACAAACATGATTTATTCCGGAATCTGTAAATACGTAAACTGTAAATATCACTAACTGTACATATTTGCAATGTGGACCATCCCTTCATTTGACTTTAGAAACCACTGTACTCTGCTGAATGGTGTGATGGCCCTGTAGTCCATCCTGGGCACCCTGAATGCTACGCTAGTCCATACACACACATACACCTAGGCATACCCAGTCCACCCATCGAGTCGAAAGGAAACCAAGGAAACCTGGAGGAAACCCGAGTGAAGTGAAGAACAATGAAAAACTTCTTACAGACAGTAACTCAAGCTCTCGAAGCCCTGGAGCACTCTACCCAGTGTACCACAGAGCAGTGATGGAACATTACTGAAATCGTATTATTTTATGATGAAATATCATACTGTACATATGTTCTGTGTTAATTTGGATTTTACAATTGACCGATGCCTCACAAAAAACAATGCAGTTATGCTAACGTTGGCCGTAGCTAATCACAACTGTGACGATATTCGGTGTAACTGCACAACTGAATGAAGAACGAGAGTGATATCGCTTTTATACAATAGTTTAATGAGCAAGAAATGAATATCGAGTAAGTGATATCTTAGTATGTTGCTTACCTCTAGCTTTTTATATCAAGCACTTCCCGCTTGTAAAAAAAAAAAAAAAAGGTGGTAAAAAGCTCAAACATTCAATACAGATGTGGTGAATACATTTCTTCAAGAAACTATTTCAGATTTTTTTTTTAAGGTTTTTTTTTTTTTTTTGCATGAAGGTTTTGATTTGCAACGTCCATCACTTCAGGTAATAACTACGACTTCACCATGAAACTGTTTTATAAGCAGGTTTTAAACAGATTACAATCATCACGTCGGAAAAGTATTTATCACGGCGGGTGTCTCCTTTCACGTCAGGATGATCAAAATTGTATCTCATTTTCCATCTCGTAGAATTTTACAGTCCACCACACAGCAAGAATCTGGCACTGTAAATTTAAAGCGCTGATGATCATCTTTCGCTTTGCACTTGCCCGGCAATCAACAAAAGCGGCGCCACTAATCACGTCACTTGTACAATCTCTACATCACATCAGCTGGCACAAAGGTGCGTCAGGTTAAACTGGCTTCCCTTTTTCCTTTTCTTCACCTTCATCTGATGAGCTTTTCTACTTTAAGCCAGAAAGGCAGATAGATACATACTGTAGAGTACAGTGTGATACATGCAGGAAAACATCCTAGTCTGACTGTAGGAAATACAGGCACTCTTGGAATGCTGCTTGACCAAGTGAATTACCATGACAGCTGGACCTGAATGTTGCATTATAACATTTACATTCATTATTTTTTGTCATAGAATAAACAGACATTTCATTAGTGAATGCAAATGTATTTGGTTAACATTTAAACAACATCAATAAATATGTTAGCTCTGAATGTAAACCAAGAAGTGTTTTAATGGAATACATTAACAATTCCATCCATCCTTCTAGGAACCTCTGTAGTAGGGACTGTGGAGACCAATGGTGACCATTGTATTTATTCCCATCTTGTTAGGACCGCTGGTCACCATTCACACGCACATTCACACTCTAATTCAGACACTATGGGCATTTTGGGCATGCCAATTAGTCTTTGGACTGTGGGAGGAAACCAGTGTACCCAGAGGAAACCCACCAAGCACGAGGAGAACATGCAAACTCCAGGCACACAGACCCAATGCGGGAATTGAACCCAGGACCTAGATGTGTAAGGTGACAGTACATGGTACGATTATTGCAGATATCCAGGTCATCTCTAATTAAAAGTAAAGATCTGACACAATATCGACAGAAATCTATACTCTACAGGGGACAATGGCGGCTCAAACTGTTAAGGGACTAAGTTACTGATGAACCCAACTGTTGAACCCTTGAGCGAGGCCCTTAACATTATCTGCTCTAGAGGCAGCGTATCCTGCGATCTCTATCCAGCTTCCCAAGTATACACACGTGGACAAAATTGTTGGTACCCTTCGGTCAATGAAAGAAAAACTCACAATGGTCACAGAAATAACTTTAATCTGACAAACGTAATAATAAATAAGAATTCTACGAATGTTAACCAATGAAAGTCAGACATTGCTTTTCAACCATGCTTCAACCTAATTATTAAAAAAAATAAACTCATGGAACAGGCCTGGACAAAAATGATGGTACCCCTAATTAATAGTTTGTTGCACAACCTTTTGAGGCAATCACTGCAATCAAACGATTCCTGTAACTGTCAATGAGACTTCTGCACCTCTCTGCAGGCATTTTGGCCCACTCCTCATGAGCAAGCTGCTCCAGTTGTTTCCGGTTTGAAGGGTGCCTTTTCCAGACGGCATGTTTCAGCTCCTTCCAAAGATGCTCAATAGGATTGAGGTCAGGGCTCATAGAAGGCCACTTTAGAAAAGTCCAATGTTTTCCTCTTAGCCATTCTTGGGTGTTTTTAGCTGTGCGTTTTGGGTCATTGTCCTGTTGCAAGACCCATGACCTGCGACTGAGACCCAGCTTTCTGACACTGGCCAGCACATTTCTCTCTAAAATCCCTTGATAGTCTTGAGATTTCATTGTACCCTGCACAGATTCAAGACACCCTGTGCCAGATGCAGCAAAGCAGCCCCAGAACATAACAGAGCCTCCTCCATGTTTCACAGTAGGAAAGTGTTCTTTTCTTGATATGCTTCATTTTTCCATCTGTGAACATAGAGCTGATGTGCCTTGACAAAAAGTTCCATTTTTGTCTCATCTGTCCATAGGACATTCTCCCAGAAGCTTTGTGGCTTGTCAACATGTAGTTTGGCATATTCCAGTCTGGCTTTTTTATGATTTGTTTTCAACAATGGTGTCCTCCTTGGTCGTCTCCCATGTAGTCCACTTTGGCTCAAACAACGACGGATGGTGCGATCTGACACTGATGTTCCTTGAGCATGAAGTTCACCTTGGATCTCTTTAGAAGTCTTTCTGGGCTCTTTTGTTACCATTCGGATTATCCGTCTCTTTTAAAATAATTCTGTTGAAGCATGGTTGAAAAGCAATGTCTGACTTTCATTGGTTAACATTCATAGAATTTTTTTTTATTATTACTTTTATCAGATTAAAGTTATTTCTGTGACCATTGTGAGTTTTTCTTTCATTGACCGAAGGGTACCAACAATTTTGTCCACGTGTGTATACAGTATATATATATATATATATATATATATATATATATATATATTTACACATCCTACTTGGGAAGCTGGATAGAGATGTGTGTTTTTAAAAATAATTGAAATATTGAAGTATTCAAAACAAATAAGATCATACTTCATTAAGCCGTGTATTTTCTAATGATTAAATGTAATATTTTTCAAATAGATTACATTATTACCAGATTCTTTATCATATCAAATAATCGATCCTGCCTTGCACAATAATTTTTCTCATTATTCTAGCCCTGGAGTTAAGAAAAACCCCAGACTTATAAAAACAGATTCTTTACTAGAAACCCATTTGGGCCAAATCTTAAAAGCTTAATATACAGTAGCCCTAAGGATTATAAAATATGTTGTATGAGCAGCATTTGTGTGTGCAGACAGGTTAGAGTGTGAAAATTCTGTGGTGTGTGTTGATTTTGATGCATCCGCATGTTCAGGCGGTAATAAATATATAACACACAAGTGTTTTTGTGTCATAAAATATAGTACTGAAATATATTCCAGTATGCAACTGCACACTGCCTGGCAAAAAAAAAGTCACACAGTCTATTGTTTTGTTCAACCACCTTTATCTTTGATTACGGTGCATAACACAGCGGCCAATTCATATATGAAAACGATTCCTCATGCTCACAGTTTGTGTCCTGGAATACTGTATCAGGGAAGAGAAATGCATAGGTGTGATAACCTGGTCGTTTCTTGCATTCAGGTCAACAGCTGACTTTATTTTATTGCAACATAATGTTGCTGAGCCTACACCTGACCAGGTGACGCAACCCCAGATCACAATACTGAACACAACATTCTGTACTTTTTTCCATTGCTCCAAAGTCCATTCTTTATGCTCCGTAACAAACCGAAGCAATTTTCCACTTAAGTCTCACTAACAAGTGGTTTTCTTATGGACACACAGCTGTTTAGTCTCAGTGAGTTCTCATCACACTGTGTGAGTGGAAATTCTCTAACTTTCACTATTAAACATAGATTTCTACAGTCAAGTGATCGCAGTTCATGAGTTTTTTTCTTACCACATTTCTTCCATGAAGTTGACGGTTTAACCTACCCACTTTTAATATTGTGAAACCAATTTCAGTCATTTCAAATCTCCTTAGTGTGTTTTATTTGCTTCATGTAGGCCAACCATTTTTAAGTTTTTAAATATTTTTTTTTTCAGAAAGTGCGCTCATAGAAAAAAAAAAAGAAAAAAAAAAAGAAATTCCCCTATATATTATCTGTTAATATATTAAATTATTTCGTGTTCTGATCTACTGGTAAATTGAAAATACCTTATTATGTTAATATTCCTTGTTCCTATACTAACTGATACTAACTAATAATTAACAGAGAAAAAAGATATTTATATTCAAAAATATATTAACACAATACAGAATCATATATTGTATTAATATATTACAATATATTGAAAAATGCATAAGGAATAGCTTTTTATATATTAAAAAATATATTGAAACATATTCAAATGTACATCTTAATGTATGTCATTGTATATTCAACAATATACACTTTATAAGACTTTATAGGCATTAATCGGAGCACACTGAAAGAAAAAGTGTGTATAATTCTTAAACATGCATAAAGTTTCAATAATGTTTCAATAAAGTATGAATATAATGTTTTTTGTCATCATTGCTATATATATCTCTATACATGGTCCATTCTAATATTGCAATATATTAATAAATATGAGCACTAGTTTTCTATGCATTCTTTCATATATTGCCATATTTTTTTCCATAAGGGTACACTTTTAAATCCTAGAAGTATTTTTTATTTATTTATTTATTTGATTTTACTGGGTCCAGACCTAAGGGCATTTATGAATCGCATATCCTTAAAGTGCAATGACGTATTTTTAACAAATGTAAATGTGTCACAAATTCTGTGTCTTATGATATTTTGGCGCCACCTCAATCGATCTGATGACCTTTAAAACATGATTGAGATGCCATTCAAGCTAAACTAGATTCTAGACCTCTATTTGGCTGTAACTTCATACTAGTGATTACCATGCACGCTCTCTCTCACACATACACACACACACTCAGTGACCACTATAACTATCTTGTTGTTCTGGTGCCAAACTGTAAACAGATATTAACCCCCCTCCACATCTGTGTTTAACATCATGACACACTGCCTAAAACACCCTCGCACCCTCCCGCACATACACACCCTATGACAGACCTGAACATTACCACAAACATCATGTCGCCACTCTCCAGTCGTGACAGCCCTTATTCATGATTACAGATGATTACCCGTGACATTTCAACATGCTCTCAATAAATAGGCATTAATTAAACTGCAGATGTGAATCCGCTGAACCGCAGAGAAGCTGAGAGTAGAGAGGGTACAGAAAATGATAATGAAACATAATGACATAGAATGAAATGATAACGAAAAACACATCTGAGTTAAAAAAAATAATAAATGTAGGTAGAGTGCACAGAGTATGAACACGTAAAAATATGAAAAACGTGATCCTTATAATGCACGCTCAATAAACGAGACCCTGTTGAATATTCATAACGTTATTCACAGCCTCATACATGTATACTAACAGCTGCTTACACACAGTTTACACAAACACACACACATACATATGCAAAACTTTCTCACCTACTCACTTCTTGTTCTTCTTAACAAGAATAAAAGGAATTTATTCCCAATGGGGAGAGAAAGACAGAGACAAACAGACAGACAGACAGACAGACAGACAGAGGCTGCTGTCTTGTCAAGCCCTCCAAATTCTCTACACTGACTCTGGAGATGTAATCTGACACGTCCTGAAGGTGTGTGTGTATGAGTGAGTGAAAGAGAGAGAGATATGTTCCATTGACTTTCATATCCATTTTCACTCCATATACACTACTCAAGAATATGTGATGAATAAAACACAGCATGGCATTAGAAAATAATCATCCACAGAGTATGGTCATTAGGCTTATAAGGCTTAAATCATGTGACACAAGTCCCTCTGAATTAGTTGTTGCTAGGGCTATATATATATATAGTAGTTTAAAACAAACAATGCACTAATGAATAAGTCTTAATTGGACAGTTGTAGCCTGAGTCTTTAAGTCCATAAATCATGATGAGTATACTTCAAGCTTCATGATCAGTATACTTCATACTCCACATCAGTTATTGACTATGCATAAATTATCTGTAAGAAATTGTACCTTTTTCTGATTAGATAATCGCAAAGGTTCACATTTTGATTTGGATTTCTATGCAATTAATTATGCAGGGCATAATTGGGGGCTGGAGCCTATCCCAGGATACTTAGGGCACACACATTTACATACATTTTGGGAATGCCAATTAGCCTAATCTGCAGGTCTTTTGACTGTGGGAGGAAACCCACCAAGCACGGGGAGAACATGCAAACTTCATACACACAGAGACGGGAATCGAGGGACTCTTGCGCAGTGTAAAGCGACAGTGCTAACCACTACACCACTGTGCCGCCCAATTAACATCCATTCACACAAAATCCGAACACACCCATGGTCACTTAAGTTTAGAATCCTGATCGAAAATTGGAACAGACACAACAGCTTACAATGTCACACATCTCTTAGTGTTGGAATGATTAATTTTCTTTTCAAAATATTAGCATTAGCTCCTAAATTATTGCACTTTAATATGGTTGTCTTTGTACTGCATCACGTTCACTGAATAGATCTGACATTAAACAGGTTTTTTAAAACCCTTTTGGCAACAGTTTCCAATTTAATATTTAGGTAAATTGCTGTTGTCTGGTATGTTTTGTGGTGCACTTTGTTACATACATGCATTTACTCAAATCAAGGCCTAGTCGTCCAGTAGTAATAACACAGTGTTTTCACCCCAACCTCCAGAATTTGAATCGGCTTTTTATATTAATCGGTATTCATATTAATAAGTTATTTTGCAACACTGTGTTGGGGTATAGTGTGTAGTGGTTAGCACTGTCGCCTTGCACCTCCAGGGTCCGGGTTCGATTCCTGGTCAGGCTCGATTTCTGTCTCTGTGTGTGCATGGAGTTTGCATGTTTGGTGGGTTTCCTCCAGGCACTCCGGTTTCCTCCCTCAGTCTAAAGACCTGCAGATTAGGCTAATTGGTGCTCCCAAATTGCTCGTTGTACGTGTGCCCTGCGATGAATTGGCACGAATACCCCGCCTTGGGGCATTCCTGTCATAACGGTCAATGTTTTTCCAACATCATTTAATCAAGTAAAATTCGTAAAATGAGTAAGAAGGGTAATCTCAGGAACAGTGGGTGTGAGGTGGAAATACATCCTGGAATCTATTGGGAAAGCCCATGCGCACATACATTCACACATTTTGTCAATTTATAGTAATCAGCCAAGCTAGTGGCATATTTATGAGAGGCAAAGACAACTTTAAGAAAACCTCTGAGGCTGCTAGAGCATAGTAAATAGCAAAGTGATAATTTTCCCCCCTGCCAATTGTCTGTTCCACACTCCACTCCAGTAGGTGGCAGTATGGCACCAACTGCCCAAAAACTCAAAAGAAGAAGCAGAAGATGGAATTTTTTTATTTCATTATTTTCTGCAAAACTGTGGTATGCTTTCAAGCAGTTCCTTTATTTACAACAATATAACATCTGCAAGTTCACCTAAGAAACAAAAATCGTGAATCGATTCTAAATCAACTCAATTAATCGAATCGAACAAAAGATAGAGGCTGAGTGCAATTGGTTTCCACAGTGTACTATATTAGTGTTTGAAATAAGTATAAGACAGCTAGCACGAAGGCTTATGAAATGACTGAGGTTTTTTCTGTAATTATAGTTCACATAGGTCAATGAAAAGCCTGAGGCCACTAGCAGCTTGATTAGATGTTTGCCAGGCACCAACAGCTACGTGCAATGCACTTTTGTCAGCCACAGTGTGGGACAACTGAGAACAACAGTTAATAAGAAGTAAGCACATTCTCAAAATAGCGGCATCAACCAAAAAGGGCTGACGTTTTAGGCTGCGGCTTCGAATTATATTACAATGCAGACCTTGAGACGAACATTGGACATCATCCAGAATCTCTCCTACTACAGCGCTCATTCATCCCTTTGTTAATGTGGGGAAGTCATTTGACCCAATAGGAAATTAATTAACTTGGTCCTGTAAACATGGCTAAGAGGATCTCGGATCCTTGCTTGCTATCAATATATTTTTTTTTTTTGACCTTTGGCATTTATTGGCACGGAGAGCCGAGATTTAAATGTATGGCAGGTCAGCGCAGACAAGATTCAAGTCTATAATATACATTTTTTAAATAAGATAAACCTTCACGGATTATTACAAATTCTGTGATACTTATTTTCCAAATGATTCACCCTCCCATCAAATGCACAATCACTCTTCCTTCCTTCCTTCCTTCCCCATTGTCTCTCCCTTGTTCCTTCACTGTCACAAACAGCCAGCGTTTTTCTTTTCAGCAAAACTGGCCAAAATGAACAAACGGCCCATTGAAGTGATGAAAGATCCCTGGCCAGTGCAAGCTTTCTTTCCAATCTTACACACATACAGGGAAAAAAGCTGATTGATTTAAAATATGTCAATAAAGAAACGGCAAGTGCTTTAACAAAGGCTTATGGGCCTTATATTGACTAAAGTGACACTGCAATAATAACCATCACACTGAGCGCCAAGATGCTGTGGTCAAGACAGGGACACCCAAGAAAGGGTGCATATCTTATAGTTAGATAAAGGACGACCATTAATGACTAATTATGATGACTGCATTTAAGTGAATCTTCTTTTGTAGGGCATGCTTAATTAATCAATTAATTTACATATTTATGTACAGATTTCCCTATAATAAGAAAAAAAAAATCCTGACTGAAAACTAGAGCTGGGAATCATAGCTACTGTATGTTTTTGGACATAGCAATTTTATTAAGCAGACAATATTATTAAAGACATTAAGTATTAAAAGTAGTTAAATAAGATTGAAAAGCTGTGTAACGTGTGTTGGAGAGAGGAATCACCAGGGACCACCCAATACGATATTAATCACGATACCTAGATGCCGATCCTGTTTGCATTGCGATTCCATAAGTATCCTGACTTTATACATTTCCCTATTCTTTAATCAATTTTCTGATTTTCATACAATTCTAAATATACACACAGGACGCCAATGTGTGAATAGTTTAAAAACACCACCTGTAAGATTATAAAGGAACCGCAACATTTATAAATGTAAAATTTTTTTTATTTTTTTTATCTATTTTGGAGTCAAATTCAGGTAACACAATCGATTTTTTTCCCCATCTCCACAAAGCTGCCAATCTTCTGCTCCATACTCCAGTCCAATACTGTAGGTGGCGAAATTTCATGTGCAAATTCATTCGGAATCGAAAACTGACTTATTGATTTAATGAAACGAATCGACCTACAAATCTTTTTTGATTAAATTGCATAATTGGTTTAATTGCACAGCTCTTCTGAAAACTTATAACGGAAACTTGGACTTTTGACTTGTTTTCACTTAACATTCAGGTAAAGCTTTGATTCATCATGAAAAGTGTTTTTTTTTTCCCTCATTTTTAGAGACAAGACATCTCTTTAGAAGGAAGAGTTTGCATTTGCCTTTGCTTAAAGCGTATTCATATGAACCATGTACAGTAGAACCATTTTGTTCATAAAAATGTACATGAGTAGAATTTGAGCCGAACACTCTCCTATATACAGCTCAAGAACTCATGGTTCTGATAGGTCAGAGGGTGTTTAATTTTCTACAAGAGCGGCTCTGACGATAGTGCTGGCTGTAATGAAAAATCACAGATTTATGTTAATGCATTCATTTTAATACACTCATTTCTATAGCAACCACTCACTTAAAAGGCTTTATGCTGTATGCTTCACATAATCCAAGTCTAATAAGAAATGTAAAAAAATTTTTTTAAATGTCATTTAACAGTGATAACCCAATCAGACGTAACATTACAACCACTGATAGCTGACGTGAAGAATATTGATTACGTCACTACAATAACATCTGTCAGGGGGTGGGATATACAGTATTAGGAGGTAAGTCAACAGTCAGTTCTCAAAGTTGTTGTGTTTAAAAGAGTGTAAGTTTAAACAAGTGCAATGCAAGTGTATGGATCTGAGAATGTCTATCCGTCAAATTGTGATGGATAGATAACTGGGTCAGAGTATCTCCAAAAAGGCAGGCCTCGTGGAGAATTCCCAGTATGCAATGGCTAGTACCTACTAAAAGTAGTCCAAGGAAGGACAACGGATGAACCCTGGTCATGTGTGATCGAGGCTCATTGATGCACAAAGGCTTGCATGTCTAGTCCGATTCCACAGAAGAGCTACTTATAGAAAGCATAGAGGGCTGTACTGATACTGATAGAACACAAAATGCATCACAGCTTGCTGGGTAAGGGACTGGGTGCCAATGCTGACCCGTGTTCTCTGCTGAAAGCGCCTATAATAGTCAAACCAGCATTAGAACTAGAGCATGGAGCGCTGGAAAAAGGTGACCTGGTCTGAGGAATCACTTTTTCTGTGTCTGTGCATCGCTGAAAAAGATGGCACCAGGAAGCATTTGAGAAAGTGTACGCTCTTTGAAATGTTCTGCTGAGAATCCTTAAGTAGCATGTACCTAAACATTCCTTAACACCAACTTCAGTCATTCATGGCAACAGTACTGACTAAAGCTAGTGGGCTAAAAAACACACAAAAAAAGGCACCTCCGTTCATTCATGTTCTGTAGATTCGATGTGTGCATATACATCATCACGGTGCATGCCATAGAGATTTATGTTCTGTCTGCTTGTTACCATGTTTGCCGCGTGTAGTAATGTCATGAGTGACAATGTGTGTGTGCAAATTGCGCAACCATAAAGTTTTAACAAACGCTAAAAAGCCCTGTAGGTTCTTTCATGCGTGATCTATAGATATTTCAGTGTGCAAATACATCATCACTGTGCATGCCACAGAGATCTAGGTTGCGAGTCTGTGATGTCATGATCAACATGCATGCAACATTTGTCTTCTTGTGCGTTCCCCAGTGCTACGTTAGCCACTAATCCATAGCAGTTATTCTTTTTGCTCTGTTTATCACTGCTCTCTCTCTCTCACACACACTCACGCATACACACACACACACACACTTGCTCTTTAGTGTGCATAAATAAAATGAAACTATGCTCACACAAATGGTGACATATAGACGAACGTCCGCTTACAAAAGATCGTACTTGACACAAGATGCTTTGTCACTAATACTTTCTGAGCAGGAGGATGATTTGTCTGGCTGCTCCACATTGCCCGTGTTCATGTGTTGTGTATATTCTGGCCTTCCTCTTCGATTAATTCTCCCTCTTAGTTTAGTCCTTACATATACGGAATATTTTGACTTTTTCATTTCACCACTTTATTGTTTGCTGCTTAATCGGTGACGTAACTCACCTAATGCACTGTTTATAAAAATAGGTGTCTCCCAAACTAACTGATGTAAATGAACCAAATACAGTTTGTCGTGTTTTAAAGTATTTTCTGCAGCGTTTCTTTTACATTGAGTTTGAAGTTGAGATTTGTGGCACTTTGTAACTATTTAGAAAAATACGCAGGAAAAAAAATTGTGGTTTATTGCACTTTTAAGCAATTTATCTAGTCACTTGTATTCAGGGTCATGGGGGGCCTGGAGCCTATCCCAGGGGACTTGGGGCACGAGGCAGGGTACACCCTGGACAGGGTGCCAATCCATCACAGGGCACACACACACACTACGGGCAATTAGCTACTGTACTTGGTTTATTACATATATATTCTTGAATAATGTGTGTACGGGTTGCAATTATGTATAGCATATGATAATGCTCCACAAAATTATATTAGTATATTAGACAATAAGCATTGAACAAAATAGAATTATAAATCACAAAGCCTAAAAGTGTAGCACAAAAATCTAAAAGTGTAAACTACAGTCAACCTATGATTCAAAGCTTTATTGGATGTTTCTGCCTTATTTTATTAAAATAATCCAACAACTTACCTATGACTTGAATTATGAGCAAAACTTGAGCAAATAAGATGTTAGGTTTTTACTACAGAAAATTGGGTAAATGTTGGAGTATTCTTTTTATCACTTATGGTACTTTCACACTGGGCAAAATTGCTTTGTGCTGTGCCTAGGTACAATTGCTTCCCTTTCCCCATGAGGCCAGATTTACATAACTAACACTACACAACTAACACTGTTCTGTACCGGAGTACACCCTTGTATTTTACACTTTCCAATATAGCAAGTGTCAGGATGCACCGTGTTGGCTTGTGAGATGACAACGAACAAAAAAGAAACAAAAATTACAAGGACGTCAATCTTCACATTTTGCCTAATATTACTGATATTTGTGCAAAAAAAAAAAAAAAAAAAATTCAAGAACAACCCTTTTCACAAACCTTATCAGCTATGGCCATGAGGTTCATAGAAAAAGATACACAAATGCTGCATGCAGAGACACGTATAGGACAGATGATAAGACAGATGACGTCGATGACATCACATTCTAAACAGCGGTTCGCTTCTGTGTTAAGTGCGGTCAGCTTTTATGTTTGATTTTGTAAGTCGCCCCGGGTAAGAGCGTCTGCCAAATGCCTGCATGTAAATGTGAATTATTTGAACCTTTCTCCAGTACACCATGTTGTGCTTTAGATCTTTTTAAGTGGACTTGAGCATGGTGCGCTGATCCATGCCAACAGGGTGTGTTTGAGGTCAAGTGTACTCTGATCCGTGTCTGAGTCCCTAGTGTGAACGCACCCTTAGTAATGGCCATCCATGGATGTCTCAGGTCAGTCAGTATGCATTGCAATGTAACTCCAGCAGTCACTCAGCCTCTTTTAGGTCATGGCAGGTTAAAACAGCTGCATAATAAACTGCCTTTATTCATATATTTAGTAATGCACAGAAAGAAAGAAAAAAACCTCTCCATACTATATATATATATGTATATATATATATATTTTTTTTAGATAGATCTTTACTCCATGTCCAGTTTGCGCTCTCATTCTGGCACATAAGGAGTTACTCACTGCTGCCAATTTACTGTAGGGGCTGTTTTTTTTTTTCCTGCACATGGTGAACTTATGTTAGTCGCAGTCCTTGTATGTATGTGCAGGCATGCTCAGAAAAATACATTAAAAAAAAAAACTCATTCATTTTCATTTCGATATGAGGAGTCATTAACTCACGCGCACATATGTGATGACATACAGGAGCTCGCGAGGAACTCTGCACGAGCACGGACGAATAACTGCGCGCACTCGTGTCACCTCTCCGCACAGCATGTGGAAGATGAAGATGAAGGTCTTACCGTGGCAGCTGCGCGCCTGTCGCCGCTCCACCGTGGCGGTGTCTCGCGCAGCCGCTTCTCCGGCTTCGTCACGCGCCAGCGGTTCCGCGCGCAGCTCGGTCTGCTCCTGGCTCGAGCGCCCGAGAGTTGGGTCTCCGCCGCGGCGCGCGAGCTGCTCTCCGTCCTCCATCCTTTTTTCCTTTTTTTTTTTTTTTAAGATCACCGGCGGCCGAGCATCAGAAACACTTCTCCTTTTAATGCGTGTGTTGCAGCGCGAGGAAAGTGCTGTGATCACATGATGACGTTAATCTGAACGGAGAGAGAAAGTACGCGCGTGCGAGTGAGAGAGAGAGAGAGAGAGACGGCGTATCGACTCTGTTGCTGCTCTCGCGCACAGAACGGCGCGCTGAAGGATGACGGAACAGCCCTTACCGGACCGTACCATCTGCGGGGGGAGCGAAGGGCACGTTCATGTAGTACTCATATCATTTGGACGCAAATGAAAGACGCGTACTTTATTATTATTATTATTATTATTATTATTATTATTATTATATAACGTTTGTTATACGTCCAACTTATTCTAAAGTGTCAGGAGTCTTATACTATTCCAGGACAGTAAGGTTTGTTGCAATGACAAAAACACGTGCACAAGCACGCTCATACATCACCGCAGGTAATAACTGTGCCTGTGCTTTACGGAGACATAAAGCCCTCCTGAGCCGCAACACAAGCAGTTTAGTTTAAAAACAGTTGCGTAAATACCAACCCGCATGAAGGTGTCCCAGAACCTGGGTTTACCTTTGAGCTCTGTTACACTGTGCATGGATCAAGCTGAATTGCACCATGTCTAATGAGAATGAATAATCACAATGACGTTTTTGGAAATGCAAAATAAAGTTTTAGCCTACTGCAGTCACCTGGGTACACTCACACACTTGTTCTTAGGCAATTTGTAAGGGCTGCATATAATGGAAGGCCTATGCGTTGCTTTTAAGATTACACACGCACACACAGACACACACTTCCCTCTCTCTGCCTGTCTAAGTGGGTTTCCTCTGGATTTTCCTCTTTCCTTCCACATCCACTCATGCAAGATAGCTTGCAATGGTTCGGTACTTTTTTTTTCTTCCCCAAGGTATATTCCCACCCTATTCGTTACACAGGTGCCAGATCCACCTTAATACTTATAAAGAAAAAGTGTTTATGTATATGATACCAAAGAAGGATAGAAAGTGGCATTTCCAAATGTAACTACAACATGCAGTGCAATTAAAAATAGAATCTTGTTTTTTAATATAAAAAAGTGAAACTCTCATGTTCTAGATTAATTATATGTAAAGTGTTAAGCCTTTTTCATTTCAACACTTTTTTTTTTTACACTGTATAAATAGCATTTTGTTTTATCTGTATAAATAGCACTGTCGCCTTGCACCTCCAGGGTCCGGGTTCAATTTCCACCTTGGGTCTGTGTGCATGGATTTTGCTTCAATGCACTTGTTGTGTTTCTTCTGGGTCCTCTTGTTTCCTCCCACAGTTCTTCACACCGTCCAAGGTGTTCCTTGTGCCCCAAGTCTCCTGGGATAGGCTCCAGGCTCCCCTGTATACAGGATAAAGTAGATAGACAATGAGTGAGAATAGCGATTTAATTCAGAATTAAAGAAGAAATTCTAATATTTTGATATGCTGAATTATTGATTTTCCTGAGCTGTTAGCCGTAATCATAGAATAAAAAAGGCTTGACATATATTTCACTTTACATGTAATGAATATAGAATATAATGCTTTGAATTTTAGAATAAAATTAACGTTTCCATGATATCGTAATTTTTTTTAGATGCACTGTATGTCAAGCAAACATCCATACTTTCGCTTTCACTCACTTCCTATTGATGCGATTATGTATTTAAAAAATATTTTTTATGTATTTAAAAAATATCATGAGGCCACATGTATCTGTAGATGGCATTTCAAAGAAACATCTGTTGTCCAGTGAAATCTTTAAGAAAAACAAACAAGACAACAGCAGTTTACAGGACCTGCTCCAGTTACAAATGATGACTCAGCTGTTCCTCCTCTAGATAAATGAGCTAACTTTATATCAATTTTAAAAATCACCTTAATGCAGCAATTTCCATTGCATCCTAGGCATGCTTTAATTGTTGCAAAAGCTAGCTAGCTTATTAACAACTGTGCGGCAGGCAATTGCCCATAAAGTAATTAGTTAGCTAACCAAGTGTGAAAAACATAGCTAGGTACCGTTAATGGGCTATTAGGACTAGCTGTCATTTATGTCTTTCAGCACATAAACAGTGTTCAAAGTGACAGCAGGAACATTGCTATTAATTACTGTATATAATTATGCAGTTAATGATTAATTGATTAATTCAATTATTAGCTTTAGTTTTCTATGTAATAGGGAAAGAAATCCATGAAATAAATGCATTTTATGCGATGCCCACACATACACACAGTAACATTAAGCCATACAGTATTTAATGTTGTACGGAAACAATTTTAAGATTGAAGATGCTTGATAATATTTAGTGTGTCTCTGTGAGAGAGAAAGAGAGGGAGAGCGCAATTGCACAGCGGCCTGCTGAACAATGCAGGGTCATTCATCCTAATTTAGTATTTATCTGCGAAAGTAGGTGAGTTATCAGTCAGGAGTAAATGGAAACACACCCAAGTGTGACGATGGGATTTTGTGTGTGAGAAAGTCTGAGAGACAGAGAGAGAGAGAGAGAGAGAGAGAGAGAGAGAGAGATGATGATGATGATGATGATGATGGTGGTGATGATGGGTTTTAATGGAACATTATAGGATAGAACTCCTTGTCTGTGATCATAATTAACGCTGCCTAAAATAGTTTTGTGTATCAGGGGAAATGCCTTATTGGCTGTCTCCTCCATCTTCAGGAGGGCCTCTAAAAACTCCCCGAGCCCCATCTCACTCTGTTTGCTGCATTGATATCTCTGTGATGGATGGCAGCACTTTTTGTGTGTATGAGAATTAAGTGTTGAGGTCATGCTGCCTTCAGATCAAAAGGCCCAAGCTTATTGCTGTATCACCATTTAATAGCTCTATGCCATCATTCCATTAGTCCTCTCTCCAGACATCAGATGTACCATATGGCTTATGTCCACTCATATTCCTGACCGCTGATCAATATTGGACATTTTGTGCTCTAATTCGACCTAAAGCATCTGATCGTTATCGAACTCACTTGAAGCTACTTCTGGTTTGGCTGAGGAACAACTGAAAGCGTGTACTGTGAATGAACGTGCTGAGTTAATGAATTTTATACCACGCCGCTGCTTATTCAGGACTGGGGATTTTGCACCTAGCAGATTTGCCGTAACATAAGGAGCTTTTTGACTTCAAGGGAAAGAAAAAAGAGAGGCTTTTGAGTGAAGGATTATTTATAGCGTTTATAGCGAACACGATAACTGGAGGATGGATGTTCTACAACTTTGAATTGAATAAAATGTCTTTTTTTATGCATCATTTATTTTTCACTATTCTAAAAATGGTAATCATTGGCAAAGTTTCATAAACAAAAGTATTGGTGATTTAATGTTGGTCAACAATTACTGAGATCAACATAATGCTGCAAAACAGTACCTCGTCAGTGCTTTTGCAGCCATTCGCTTTTCCATATTCAGCTTTATTGCATTTTATTCCATTTGTCTTTGTTTCAATAATAGTCATCTGGAAGTAGAATTATATTTAGATCCTTAATGAGCAAGCCAGAGATGACAGTGACAAGAAAGGGAAAAAAACCCCATTGAGATGGCATGGGAAAGAAAAGCAAGATGAGCCATTCTCAAAGGGGTTGTTATAACTTATTACTCATTACTCAATACGATTCAATATTATTCTGAATAATATTAATAACTCAAATTGTACTGCTGGTACTGTATTTATATTTCAGCGAGATCCTGAGACCACTAATGCACTGGCGCGGACATCATTTTCAATATATGCATGTTGTCCCTGAGTTCTTCGTTCTTTAGTAAGGACAAGGAAGCAATTCATGCCTGTGATAATAGAGCAAATTTGGCTGAAAATATTTGGAGTATTCCTTAACCTGAGTCATGAATTACATTCAGTAAAGTCTGCTTTCAGCTGAGAGGCAAGGTGAGGGAAGTGTGTGTGTGTGTGTGTGTGTGTGTGTGTGTGTGTGTGTGTGTGTGTGTGTGTGTGTGTGTGTGTGTGTGTGTGTGTGTGTGTGTGTGTGTGTGTGTGTGTGTGTGTGTGTGTGTGTGTGTGTGTGTGCGTGCGTGTGTGAAAATAGGATTTAGACTGTTGTGGTTACATTTCCTGTGATGAAGCCTATTCATCCTCTTCCCTCGCCTGGCTCCAAAGTAATCAGACAGTCCAATTTTTTATTTTTTGCTAAGAAAGCACAATCCTCTCCAGACATTTATTCCATTTCTGGCAAGCATTTAACTGGAGTGGAAACATTAAATAAACTTGGAGGTGTTCAACAATGTGTGAACCTCCGCTCTGGCACTGTTTCATTAAAGGCCTGCTCAGGACCGGAGTTTTTCTTTCTCTAAGCCAATGCTTGTATTGTATGATCCAGGTTTAATATGGACTGAACCAGCTGCAGGGCTGCTTACAAATATGTTAGTGCAGATTGTGACCCAGCCTTCCTCTTAGGTCAGGATTACAGTTGTTTCCCTTATCTCATATCTTTTCCTTTTTTCACAGACACACACACACACACAATAGTCTCTCTAATCCCATATAGACTGCCATATATAAACTATAATATATGTCCACTTTTGTACAGCCACACCCCCTAACCCCTCCCACACAAAAATTGGCCCTGAGGTTCTCCTCATCGCTATGGTAACGGCTGGTCGTCTGGTGTCAGTCAGGTGTTTCCGTGGTAACTGCTGGGTTATGACTGGCCAGAGGTCTTTTGGGATATGAGGGGCAGATGGCATTATGGGATATGTTAGTCATCCGTTACATCCGCCCTCTGAAAACCAGCTGAGCCTTGTAGACTGACCAGAGAGGATGAATGTATACATGTGACTCTGTGTCTATATATATATATGTGTGTGTGTGTGTGTGTGTGTGTGTGTGTGTGTGCGTGTGTGTGTGTGTGTGTGAGTGTGTTTGTGTCAGTGTGCGCACATGCATAAAGACCAACTGAGCCTGACAAGGAGTACCTAATTGACTCTGCCAGTCCTTTTGACACTTAGCCCACTCCCCAAGGACTTACTGATGAAAAGCTGCTCATTTGATGTGTGAGCCTGTCTGTGTGTGTGTGTGTGTGTGTGTGTGTGTGTGTGTGTGTGTGTGTGTGTGTGTGTGTGTGTGTGTGTGTGTGTGTGTGTGTGTGTGAGAGAGAGAGAGAAAGAGCGAGAGAGAGAGATTTTAGAATATACTTTATACTCTACTTTAAAAAAAAACTATCGAAGTTTAATTAATTTTCTGGCACATTCAAAGAAAGACTGCTTCTGTGTGTGTTTCTATACATCAGTGTGTGGCAGGAGGGTGGGGTGGGGTGGAGTGAAATAAGAGGCAGGGGCAAAACCTCCATAATGACTTGGAGTGTAATTTTTTACTACAAGGATGAAGGGAGATGCTCAGCATGATACATCCACCAAGGACAGATGGAAAGTGTCTCTTTCCCTCTCTCATACACATACACACACACACCCTTAAGTGACACCATAATTCATTATACATTATACTGTATTAGTCAGCTGGGCAGGACCATTTATGTGAAGAGAAACCTAGGATGTTTATATATGGTATACTAATAATGCATGTGTGTGTGTGGGGGGGGTGTGTGTACAATCAGTAGCACAGACAAGGCTGTCACAAGCAGGATGGAAAGGTCAGGAGAATTGTAGAGGCCCGTATCTGCAGGGGGGCATTATTATGTCTGGTTGTTGGACACAAAACACAAGGTGAAATTAGAGGTGGTTTGGAGCCTGAAGCTAGATTTCCAGGGAATTCCTAGCTCTATCTCAGAGTGTATAGCCTATTAATAATTAGCAAGTTAATTCCCAATCTGAGTGGGATATGAATATATTTCAGAAGCATGTAAAGTCTTGGTTTTGGTCTAGGCTTTTCCGGGACACTCAATGTTCTGTATTTTTATACAGCTGATTTTACTGTATATAGCTATTTTTTACAGTACTGTATAGAACTGCTTGCCACAGTGACAATAAATGCAACATTAATCCAATGCGGAACTCATGCACTCATGACCTACGTTCATAATCATCATTCTCTTTATCAACATCGATACAGCATTCATTCATTAGTTACATATTTTATATTACACAACAGTAGGTTCTGCCAAAGTAATCTGATTGGATGAGGGGCATCCCACGTGTATTGGTAATAATAGAGAACAACAGCACTGGGACATTTAAACATATGCATCATTCTGTGTCACAGGTGTTCTAACAGTCAGTGGTTAATTACACTAACTGTCTTTCATCAGCATGGGGAAAGTAATAAAATAGGTTGGTACACTCCTTCTCTCTGATGTTCACAGCTAACTAGGGATCCCAAATCCCTCTCTTACCCCTGGACAAGGGCACTACATACTGTACACCCTAGTGCACTAGCTTCCCATTTAACACTATTTAGGATTTAACCCCAGAAACCCAGATGTTAACAGATGCTGGAATAAAGTGGAATAAGTGGAAATATAAAGTAAATATCTAGAATGATGGACAATCCTGAGAAAATTATAAGAATCATTTTCTGCCTATGATCAGATCAGACCTGTGCTGTTATTCAAGCACAACAGTACAACCTCAAGTGTGATATTGCTTCAATATAAAAGGTTGAAATAGTGGATGATTCGGATGATTCGGAGGACGACGATAATGGGAGTACTATGCCTTTCAAAAGGAAGTGCAAATGAACAAAAAACAAAAAAATATATCGACTGGCAAGCCAACTGTGGGAGACACATTTGGCTACATGCAGCATATGCCTACTGTAGCACAAATGGTGATAATGCATGAGGGAAGAACTGCTTTGGATACTGGAATTAAAAAGCAAAAAAATCTGACTTCAATTGAATTGCAAAACAAAGGCAATTTCCAAATTTATTGTCAAGAATGATAGGGAGGATAAAAAGATAAATGTATCATGAGATTTTTTGTTTGAATTAAAACATATAAAAAGACCATAGACCCATGTAAGCACCCACTTCATGAATAAGAGATGGTCTGTCTTTCTGTCTCTATGTCACACAGTTCTTTCAATGTATTCATGCTCGTTTTAATCCATGTTGTATTTAAAAAAAAAAAAAAAAAAAAAAAAACATCCATTGTATAAAACAGCTTCAATGACCAGGGATTTCACTTTGTGTGTTGCTGCAAATATTTCTTTCCACACTTTACTCCTGCATAACACGGTGCCGAAACATATATGCAAAGATAAATGTGCTACATTTGTGTGAAATCAACAGGAGAATAGAGCAAGAATCTGATCAATTCAACCCAATGGTATTGAGTGAAACTCCAACACTGTTGCACAGGTGTAACGCTCTCACTATGTTTTGTCAATTGCTCTCTGAAGCATATCACAAATACGCTCTAGCAACACATTTCATTGATCAAGGACGTCACTTGCTGCAAACAATATATCTCAGCATATTTTGCTCTATAATACATTGCTGAGAGTTAAACACATAAATCGAGTAAACCAGCTGAATCACTGTGGGTTGGGTTTGGGGACTACATATTGCTTCTCACCACTCTGATGAAACTCTTCATTTTTAAAAGCACAAATGAAACAGATTGTAGAAAAGTATTGCTGCACAATTTGCACATGTCCCATTGAACATACACTGTTAACACAGTGATAGACTTTTAGACACTACGTAAACAGTTGAATGTGTGTGAATGAGTGTGCTAGATTGTTAGTGTGTGTTTACACCTCCTGGAACTACATTATTAACAGCTGACTTAGGAGCTAACATCAGTATCAAACGCTCTCTAATTTCAGTTCATATGTGTTTTATGAACGGGGCATCTGCACGCAGGGGTGTGTATTACACACCTGTTAGTATGTACTGTATGTTATGTGCGTTAAGGTAAGAAGTATACGCAGGTGTAGTACAGACAGGAACAGAAAATTACATGTGACTTTTCAACCCTGTTGTTTCACAATTTTTCACATTTAATGCATATATTGTATTTTTTTCACATGATATTTTGTACATAATCAAATTATTTTCATATAATTTTTTGTTTGATTATTTTCCAGATGTTATTTTTTATCATGGTTTGTTTTTTGCACGTGATTTTTGCACGATTTACTTTCACACGTATTTCCCCCACAAATTCTAATCTCATTGTTATTTATACTCTGTTATTTATAACAATCACAATAAAAGTGAATTGAAATAATAAATTTTAACATTATTTATTTGCATGATTCATTTTTTTTCAAGTGATTTTTTATATACAGTATATGGTATATTTTTGCATTGTTTAATGGCTTTTTCACCATACATTTATTATGTGATTTTTTATTTAGGATTAATTGATTTTTTTTTAAAGATTTATTTATTTATATTTTACAATTCATCTATTTTATTTTTTCAATACAGTGGTCCATTTAAACTATATGTTATTTTCATATTATTATTTCCCCATAATTAATTATTGACACTGTTTTCATGATTAATTGTTACTTTTTCTATTTGCATGATTAATTGATTTTCACTATGATTTTTTTCAATTTCAATTGCAGGATTTTATTATTTCACATGAAAATGATTTATGTATATATTTATTTATTTTTTACTTTTTTAAAAAGATTATATTACATTGCTTTTTTATTTGCATGATTGTTATTTTCATGGCATTTCCCATTATTCACGTATTTCTAATTTTATGTATTTTCATGTATTTGTAAGTTTATTTGCATGATTTCATTATTTCCACAATTTTTAAATCTCTTTTTCTCCTATTAACTTTTCTTTTTTTGTGTGTGCCTTTTTTCACAGTTGATTTATCGCATCTTTTTTTTTTTCATTCTTAATTTATACTTATGTTAATTTTTAGTGCTTTATTTTCATGACTCATTTATTTCTAAAAGATTTAGTTTGCATGATTCAGTTATTTGCATATGTGATATGAGTTGTTCAAATATGGTGTGTGCACCAGTGAGGTGGAGAACTGTCCTAGTGTTCGATGGAGATTGTGCGGTTATGATGTGTATTACATTGTGAAGTGTGCAGGTGTGCTCTATATTCCCAGTATGTGTTGCACTTGTCATTCTGTCAGATCCTGATATCTCTGTAGTCGTATCTCTTCATCCTCTGGAGTGTTCCTTCTCACAGACTGCACTGCTGACACGATGAAGCTTGCACACAGCATGAGGTGAGCGAAATCGACTGTGCTGCTGGGAAGAAGATTACATACACACATGCAAAACAATATCACTAAAGCATCATTTTCATATAATTGTCTTTGCCTAGCAGGAAGAGCAATATCTAAGCCCAGAAGCATATCAGTGAGAGCAGCAGGTTAGGAGTCTAGAGCATTAGCCCATGTTAAATAGTTAATGTAGCTATTACTGAGTTACATCACTCTGCCTCTTCCTGCTATTATTCATTACTCCACAAATATATAATATTCATACAGGAAAATCTAATTCAACTGGTTTTCTTATCCATCAAAATCACCTGCTCTGACTTGGAAACACAGACACATGCATAATGTCTGTAATGCCTTTTAATGTGATACTGATAGACAGGGTGTGTCTGCTCTTAACATCTTCTCCTGTCTGGCACACACACACACACACACACACCTAGTCTCCCTCTAGACAGAAAGAAAAATGCTAGCGGGCATTCGCTATTCTTCTGGTATACTTAGCCTTTGATTTAATCTTGTCTGATTAATTTTAGTTTCATTTTGGTAATAGAATCGAGCTGAGCAATTCCCTTTATTGCAAACATCTTGTGCTCTAAAATATTGTACGCTGTTTATTCAGCCTGTCTCTGACATCGCTTTGACACTTATTGCATTTACAGCCCAGTGAATGTCAGGCCAGTCCCGCCCCCCACTCTTAAAGCCAGCAGGTCAGAGTTCGTGTTTTCCATTACGCTGTTGGTTGAATTTGCAATCAATCCAGCTGGAAGCACTCGAGCCTCAGCTGCCGTCGTTGAAGTTCCTGACTCAGGCTGAAGGACGTTTGTGAAAATTAGGCCATTCATCTCTAGGTATGATGATTGCGTTTCGATGGGGTTGTAATTATGCTCATACGTAATTAAGCTTGTACGGGCTTATATCCCTCTACTTCTGTTAAATAAAGACAGAAATACTTACACACAGACCTAACACATTTTATTTCACTCCTTCTAACCACCAGGGGATACCTTCTTGTATGTGTGAGAGACCCTCCAGCAAATTCAAGATGTTACGAATGCCACATCCTTGCAATAGATCTGCATCACATCACATGGCCATTCCTTTCTGGACCACACGTAACAGCTGCTGACAACCTGTACTCCAAAGCTGGTTATAGACCCCAATCATATCCTATGCTCTCTAATGTATTTTTCATATATACAGTAGTCTGTGTCACCAGCATTTTTACCTTCACGCCCCACACTATATGTAAGGTCCTCTTTCACTCTCCCTTTGTGTGTTATTTGCTCTGGAGCAGCACCCACCTCTCCTTCTCCCACTGGGACTACTTCTGCCTTGTCAGAGATTTTCACATCCCCCATCCTCTAGCTGACCAAAGGGCCTGTGCATATCTGCTGCTAGCATGGTTGGGTGGGTCTCCCTTGCTAAGTCCTCTCTAGTCTCCCCTCCTCAGTGTGCAGGATCAGGTCATCCCTTAGTGATGTTGCCTCACTGTACTGTACACCATTCACTGCTGAGCCTGCTGCATTAGTTTCATTAACCACAGCCATTGAGGAGTCAGGTTTCCTCATTCATTCCTCATTCTGTCCACTGAGATGAGTCCTCCCTCTGTGTTTGTTTTTTATTTCTCACAGAATTTTCCTCACACTCGCTGTGGTCTAATGACTATGGATCCTTTGCTAGCATGGTCAAATCAGCTCCATCGTCACAACTTCAGTACTTTACCTGCAACATTAGTCAGACTGGATCTTTCATCTTCATTCACAACATTAGTTTGTTTTTTCCCTTATACCACCTGATGTGTGACCAAATAGTTTGCCTGTGGTTATGTCCCGATCGCATGCTTTCTTCCCAACATAACACACACTATTCTATATTTAGCAAAATTAAGACAACCATGCATGCTTAAGAGAATTTTAACAAATAAGCCCACCCAGTGGGTTTGAATGTATTGTCATCTAAAGACTTGCCAATATCTAGCACTGTATACGAGTCCTTAAAGAAAAGTTATTACTTAAAGGAAAGGGCAGTGCACCATTCATGGAATAGCCTTCCCCTAAGGGTGCACAATGCCCATGTCCTAGAGTCTCTTGCATTCACTCTTATTAGTATTCACTCATATACGCTATGTCGCAGCCATTGAACTGCATCACAGCACCATGAATAGTATCTCCTTAGGGAAACAAAAAAACTTGTTACAACCTCTTTGAACGGGTGAGGTGTCTCTTTGTTCTCCGAGATCCCCCCAGGAGCCTGGTGTGAGATCTGTAAAGCAGCATTTTACAAGCCTAGGCAAGACAAAGAGCTGAAATGGGTGTCTTTAAACCAACAACAAAAAAAAACGGTCTTTTTTTCTATTTCAGTTACACCAGCACCAAGTTAAATGCTTGAACCGCATGTACTAGTAGCCAGACGACTCTGGAATGACCTTGTGGCTGAGCTGATCGTTTTTGCTAAAGGTTATATGACGTCATTTTTCCAACCAGGCTATTGAGCTTATGGCATTCTATAAAGGTGAGCCTGATATTGGTCCTACAATGCTATTTACACCAAACAGTGACCATCCATTCTCAGATCTGTTCATTTGTCACAGAGTAAAGAGATGTGGGTTACTACAGTATATGTAAACAGAGACATTTCCAGGGAAAGATGATATGGCCTGGCATAACATGACATGGTATGACCATGTATTTGAACAAATATAGCGTTATTCTTGCAAAACCTGTTGTTGCTCTTCTTTCAGCTGCTCCCATTAAGAGTTCATCATTAATTCCGAACATTTCATTTTGGAATGATGTCATTCCTGAAGCACCCCCTCCCCTTTTTTTTTAAACAGACTTGCAATTGCCCTGTAACCATAGTGCTTGGGTGTGCAGCACTGGGATGCGATCCTGTGCCTTTTGCATGGCAGGTGAAAAGCCTACCACTGAGTCAGCAATGTTGTAATGTAATGTAGCTGGAGAAAAGATTCTATATAGCACCTCTAGTGGCAATGCGTGGATCAATGTGTCACCTTACAGATTTTGAAGGCAAACAAGTTCCAAGCTCCTAGGCTGGGAACACATCTTGCAGATCTCCTTTAATCTGCTGTTAATATTTAACATGTATTTGTGTAGAGAAGATGTGTGAGGTCATGTGATGATCTGTTTTTCAATCTTTATAGTTCATAATCATTTTTTAAATACAAATATTACCTGGAAAACATTTATGTGCCACCCTGGATAGACACTGATTTATCCATTCATAAATGATAATAACAAATAGTGCTTTGCAGAACATAACTTCTTTCACCTGATGAACCGAACGTCCATTTGGAATTTTCTATAATGTTGTCTTTTTCCTGCCTACTATGATGGCATAGGTGACATGATGGCTTAGTAGTTGCATGGAGTTAATGGTTTACATGCTCTCCCTGTGCTTGGTGGGTTTCTCCGTGTACTCTGGTTTCTTCTCACAGTCCAAAGATAGAAATGCAGAATAGGTTAATCGTGGTTCCCAAAATTGCCTGTAGTGTGTGTGTGTGTGTGTGTGTGTGTGTGTGTGTGTGTGTGTGTGCCCTGTGATGGATTGGCATCCTGTCCAGTGTGTACACACCTTGTGCCCGAGTTCTCCTGGGATCAGCTCCAGGCCCCAGCAACCCTGTATACAGGATAATCGGTATAAAAGATGAATGAATTAATGAATGAATGAATATGATGGAGTAAGCAAACTAACTATGTTCACAATAAAGTCTTTCACAAAAAAACAAAGTGTTACACAGGCTTAATTTGACAGTACAGTGGAATCTCGGCATATGAATTCAATCAGTTTCTGAGGCGAAAATTCTTTTTGCAAAATGCACTTTCCCGTAGGAAATAATGTAAATGCAGATAATCTTTTTTAGCCACCTCTAAATATTACCTATTAACAACACAGAAAAACAAAAATAGAAAGTGGCTCAGTTTTCTTCTTGTTAGCATCCTTGCTAACTTTCTTGAGCCTCATGGCAAACCTTGCTTTGCATGGTTTTCCACTCAAATTTTTCAAGGGCTCCGGGATGCAAACACAAATTAGCGGGCGCTTGGTTCGGCTTGGTTCGTTCTCTTGTATGCTGAAAATGCTTCGTATGCCGAGGCACATTTTTTGTAATAAAATTTCAGTTCTTAAGGCGAATAATTCGTGTGGCGGGGCGTTCGTATGCCGAGGTACTAATCTGATAATGTTTTCAATCTCACTGAGTTTGGTTTTTAGGTTTGTGACATTCCTGAAAGGTCAGAAACCACCTCCACCAGCATGGAATGTTGCCACAACGCAGGTTGGCTCCATGAATTCATGCTGTTGGTGCCACATTCTGACCCTACCATCTGTGTGCCTCAGCAGAAACCAAGATTCCTCAAACCATCCCACGATTTTTCCAGTCTTCATCTGTCTGGGGATCTTGTGCCCAGTACAGCCTCGGATTTCTGTTTTTTTTTTTTTTTCTGAAAGAAATGAAATCTATCAAGGTCTTCTTCTTCTCCTCATCTGCCTTTGATTTTCTGCTTAACACAGATGTACAGTTGTTATCTGAGTTACTGTAGGCTTTCCAGAAATATATAGAAAACATGGATTTTTCTTCTTCTTCTTAAAAAAAAAAACAACTTTTCCTACTTTTTAAACAACATATTGGGTTGGGCTGTTCTCATTTTGTCATTTCATTTTTTATTTGTAGTCGGATGGGGATTTTCGAAATCTGGCAACCTGTTCAACGAGCTATCGCGAGAGTTCGATATTAAAGTTTAAAAAATCCTCGTGCGAGTTTTCCTTTATTTCGTGATCACAGTCCCTGGAGGTGCTAAGCTTTCTAAAAAAAACAATTAATCCCTAGAGCAATGACTGCTTTTTGTTGTTCTCTAATCACTCTGTGTCGTGCAACATAGAAGTGTGCAGTTTATAAGCTGTATATTTAATGCACTTAATATGGTTTACTAGACATATGCTAGATATTGACCAAAATATCCACTGCAGTTTCTATTATAACTTCTTGCTCAGACTTCTCGTACTGAGCAACAGTCTGGAAAGAGATCATTGGGAGAATACTGCCACCTGGTGTTCAGAGCCATGAACTGTTCACATGATTATTATTATCTCACAGGTTACAAAAGCTGGCCCAGAGTACACCATATCATACACATTTTAGTAGTTTCTCTTCTCTTACACACCCAAGACAAAGAAAAGGAGATAATCACGGATTACGGTTGGCACTTTGTGACCTAGGTGATTAGAAGAATATGGTTTTCTAATAGCATTATGCATGTTGGAGTTTGCATGTTCTCCCTGTACTTGATTGGTAACCTGGAGTACAGGTTTCCTCTGCGGAGTACACTAAATGGCGTTTTCAAATTGCTCATAGTGTGTGAGCTGGCATGGAAAATTGTCTGCCCAGTAATGGATTGGCATCCTCTGCGGAGTGCACCCTGCCTGTTGCCCAGAGTCTCACGGGGTAGACTCTTGCCTCTTGTGACTCTATACAGAAGAGGCGCTGTTGAGTCAGGGGTAGCTCAGTGATTAAGGCATTGGACTACTGTTCGGAAGGTCCTACGTTCAAATTCCATGACCACCAAGTTGTGTCTGTTGGGCCCTTGAGCAAGGCTCTTAACTCTCACCTGCTCAGATAAATAGATAGAAAAAAAAAAATTACGTTTCTCTGGATATGTGTAAATGTAGAGAATGAGTGAGTGAGTTTTTGAGAAAGAAAAAATAATCCTGTTTTCCTGTACCACAAGTACATGGTTTTTATATATCACTTTGTTAGCACAGCACAATTTTGTGATAAATTATAAAGAGGTGATTATTAAATTTGCATCATACAAAAGTCTTCAAATAACAATATTATTCCTCTATTGCCCAATCCTTTTTAAGTAGTCTCATGCTGATTACAATTAACTTCTAAGCAGATCAGTTTAACCAGCCCTTTGTCTTCATTAAAACAAGTACAGTATGTGTCGGCAAGCGGCTGGTGCTTAGAGATGCTAATGCATGATATTTCAAAGTGTGAGTGGCTCATTGTATTTAAGCCCCTATTCACACTCACAATGGTAATATACAAAGTACCATCCAACTGCCGTGTTTTCTTTCCACTTTATTTAGTCACAGATATTTGAGTCACCAAAATAATCTTTGATGCTGACTTAATATGAGAACAAATTACTACCCAACACATGTCCTTTCTCTTCTGATAAGTCTCCAGCTAACAAGAGCTGCGTGTTGCCAGTGTGACTATGGAAAATAACATGAATTGGTTTCATACCATTAAAATCACGGGAGCAGTGAATGGCTTTGAGGCTTTCCTGAGAGAAATGGCTGTGGTGTCATAAGGCGGCTACGATACATTACACCCATCTCATAAAGAAACACCTCATAAAGCCTGTATCCAGAAGCTGGTGCTGAAGTGTCACGGTTGACTTCTTTACCTAAAAAAATTATTCAGTTCAAGAGGAGTTTGTTGGCTTGCTGAAACACTGGCAGCAAGAATTCATCATATATTATCTTGTAATGAGAAAAGATAAGAAAAAAAGCTTACGAGAAACCTATTTATAATGAACGTCTGGAAGGAGAGTTGTTAAAGCACTGTATACTGTATGACATTCCTATAAAGCCAATAATAGCTTAATGAGATGCTATTGCATATATATATAATGCATTTCTAATTACCGGCCTCAGACATAGGGGATATCTGTGCCGGCAGCAAATGATACACAGGCGATGTGCACTGTGAATCGTTGAATAAACCTTTTTGATTCTCCTGTGAAAAACACGAGCACACGTGTTATGTCTTTCCACAATGGCAGCCAGTTTATTACTGGCAGTTTCTCTTAAGAATTATATAAATTCTGACAATAAAATTTCAAAACTCAACAATATTCCCAAGTGCATCCTGTAAAATAACCATACACCAGGAGATCAATACAACAATTGTGTTCAATACACCTTAACACAACCAACACAATGCACACTTTATAAGACACACATATATCTTCTTATACACCTTAAAAGATTTACAATATTCTAGCGGTTTACCACAACATTGCCAAAGTGTCAAATAGGTAAAATACCAATTATCAAGATAGCAGAGTTTATCATTATCAAGACATAAAAGACCAGATTTCACAGGAGAAATACTTAAGACTTATTTGCACTTGAAAATCTAAGCCAAAATATCTCTCCCCTTGTCCCATATAGCTCATGTACACACTGAGAAATCCAAAATGGTGACTGAACTGCAAACACAGCAGAACCCTAAAACACTTTTAATACTATAGCATGACATGGCTTAACTATTTCAGTCTGACCAGCATGCTATTAATTGAAATGACCAGTAATTACACATGGAACATTATATCACATTATTACATATATCACATTATTAAAATTATATTGTCACTACAATATACTAGTTTTAACTTGAAAAAAATCCCATCTTTTGTAAGAATAGAAGGGGGAAAAACTAACAAAACAAACAACAACAAAAATACATGTAGCTGTGGGGATGACAATGTTTTAAGTAACCTCATAACAGCATGTTCTTAGCCCATTACAAAGACAGCCTTGAAAAAATGGTTTGCTAAAAAAAACAATTATTGAAAAAGTTGTTCTACCCCTGAAATGGCCAGGTATACAAAGCTATAGTTTAATCTACACACAACAAAACATCATTCTCTCACACACTTTCACTTACCATTTCCTTCTGATTAGGGCATGAGTATGAGGTAGGAATAAGCACCTTCTTGGATTCCAGTTCATCACACTGGGTTCCAGGTCAATACACACTGTATTGGTTTCCAGTCCACTGCATTCACCTGCTTATAGACTCCTAAGTAAATACTCCTAAGTATCTTTTTTGTTTGTTTTCAGGTTACTATTAAGAGTAAGAGAGATTTTTAATGAATGAATGAATGAATGAATGAATTCAGTCATTAATTCGCTTAATCATTCATGTCACTTCCTCTTTTCCTAGCAGGTGTCTGGGAAGATTCCTTCTGGCAACTTTCCGAAGGCAACAACTCAACTGTAAGAAATGAGCTCTCCAGCAACTTCTGCCCTGGGTCTCCGCCAATGGGACATGCTTGGGACAGCTCTGGTGACACCTCAGTGGTGCCATTGGCAGTGTTGATGTTAAGAGAAAAATAAAAACAAACCAACAAACAAACAAACAAACCTGCTGGAACCGTTGACACATAACCGCTTCTCATCACATCACCCTCCGCCGATACTTACGCCAGTGTACAACATTTGATGCTATAGGATAATATATTGATGACATGGCATGGTTGACATAGAAACAGCAATGCATCTCATTGTACTCAGACGATGACATTTTTCTCATCTCTAGCCTGACTCTGTATCGCAATATTGCATTGATCTGTTGGTGCTGTTGTACAGTATATGTTGAACTGTAGCGCTTTGGTTCTTTGGAAGAGGCTCTGGGTTGCTGAATGGAAGGTTATGGGTTTGAGCCCTGCCACCGCTAGGTTGTCACCGTTAAGCCCTTGGGCAAGGCTCTTAGCCTGACACCTATATAGGCATTGCATGTGCAAGTGCAAAGTGAAAGGGCGGACTAAGATCGAAAAGCTGATCATTTGAAGTATGGCCTGTCCTCACTTGATAAGGATGATCTTACAAAAAGTGCTCTCCCCTTTACACCATTTTGCTACAAACAAATATTTGCCAAACGGTTTCAGGTGTTGCTGAAATGTACTTAGTAAAGGCTGTGTTGAGCAGGATATTGTATAGATTGTGGTATTTTTATAACCCTATTCATGATTTTTCTAAAAAAAAAATTTTTTTTATTAAGATTTTATACAAACGTGTATATCATATCAGATATATATGGTAGGTATAAATAGAATGTGAACAGTAATGTGTTGACTTACAGTATATAGGCATTTAATGCATACTGTATATAGTATACACAACTCACTGACATACAATACACTTTTCTGCTTGATTGTAGCAATAGCAAAAATGTATTTTGTCAATGTTTGCAAAAATACTAAAAAAGAAAAGTTGTTATGTTTTTTCATTTCTGTTTTAGGTTGATCACTTGCGAAATGCATACATTTAAAACTTATACATATCTGGGTAATAAAACCCAAATGTTCATTTGTTCTCATATGTTTACAAATAGAAACAGGCTACATTATTATGTTTAAGGGTTGCGGTAAAAAAAAAAAAAAAAGACATTAAAACAGTCCTGAGACATTTCAATGAGGTTATCAGTTCCTGCCAGGTGAATGACGTTGAAGGGATTTTACAGAGACTATACCTATTTCTGTTTTTCCTTATAACAAAGTCACACAGCCCGCAACCATCACCATCCGGTATATCAGTGGCTTTAAATAGGTGTGGATGAATGAGGAAATGAGGTAATGGCCCATAAACACTTCATCTGAATAGCACTGGAAGTGAGCTGTGATGTCATGTTTTGACAGATGACCTTTAGAGTGTTTGGGTGTATGTACGTTTGCCTCGGAAGAGATCTTTCCTATTTAATAATCCTACATACCTAGTAGCCAACATCTGGTATCATGGCCAAAGCATTCGTTCACCTTTTATGTTTTCTACTTAAACCATTAATCAACTTTTGATACATGTGGTGTGTAGCATTGCATTAAGTACTAATGTGCTAATAATTGTGTTAATTAAAGGTGCTCACAGGTTTCGTTAAACAAATGTGAGTGTATGCAAAGATTTAACGGCTCAGCACCAAATCCGGTGGCATGGTGGCTTTGTGGTTAGCACTGTTGTGTGGTCGGGGTTTGATTTCAACCTGGGGTCTGCCTGCATGGAGTTTGCATGTTTACATTTACATCTAGGCATTTGGTAGATGCTCTTATCCAGAGTGACTTACAAAAGTGCTTTGAAATTTCCGTCACTGACATTGATAGATCCGTACACTGGTTTACAACCTACGTGCCCGAAAGAGCCTGTGGTTGGTGCGTTTCCTCCAGGTACTCCGGTTTCCTCCGACATTCCAAAGACAGTAGGTTAATTGGCGTCTCTAGTATGTGTGGCGTCTGTCTGTAGTATGTGGGTGTGTGTGTTCCCTGCGACGGACTGGCACCATGCCTCGTGCCGTAAGCCTCCTGGGATAGGCTCCAAGCCCCCCGTGACCCTGTACACAGGACAAGGCAGTAGATGATGAGTGAAATGAGAGAGCAAATAGTTTTAGAGTCAATTTAAGGAGAGTACTGTACTTTTCACAGTGAGTGGCCAGTAGGTGGCAGCACCATTGATGCTCTGTTGTATGCAACTCTACCTTAACCACTATACAAACACACACACACACAATCATAATGTAACATTAACGGTACTATTCTGTAAAATACTGTATCAAGGTATTCTAATATGAGGACTGATATTCTATCTATCTATCTATCTATCTATCTATCTGTTTATGTATCAGACAGCTCCTACATTCTCTTGCTTGTCCTGGTCATTGTGCGCATACAGTGTGAACTGAGAGGCGAGAGAATGTGAGTGAGTCTCACTTACTAAAAGTTAAAGAAGGCACAAGGGGCAGGACCACCTAACACGTGTGCCCAACCCCCATTTCCATCCTCTAAACACACTCACTGTTCCTCACACACACTCTCCTTCTCATACTGACTTTCTTTACAGTGTCTGTCAGATCTGTGTGTGCTGCTCCTGCCTCCCCTCTCTCTCTCTCTCTCTCTCTCTCTCGCTCTCTTTCTCACTCTCTCTCTCCATTCATCTCCACTGTGTGTGAGATAACGTCTGACTCCGAGACCATTTTCAGGAGCTCCAAGAGCATTCAGTGAGTTTCATTCAGAAGGCTGAAGTCATCATGAAGTTCGATCTGCTGCTGCTGTTTGCCCTGGTTGGGTCTTTTTGTATCATTGCACATGCAAGTAAGTCAATCCACTCATACAGACCTGTTACTCATGAGCAATTCTAATCCTGTATGTGAAATCTTATGTTTCTTTATTTCTTCCTCTTGTCTTCTTCTTCTTCTTCTTCATCATCATCCTCTATGAAGTGTTCAGCTCAGGAGCCTCTCCAGCTTTCAGTCCCTCTCTGAGCATGACATGATATTGGCTTTTCAGTAATTTAGTAGTAAAGTTAGTTAACCAAAAAAAAAGTTTTCCTACTAAACCAAACTTTTTAAATAGAAAAAAATTAATACTTTCTTTGCCTTAATTTCCCATTGGCGACTAATGGAAATTTCCAGTAACTGCTTTAAACTTGGTAACTTGGTAGAAGTGATAAAGCCACAGATTATGTCATGGACTGGTAAACTCTCTCTCTCTCTCTCTCTCTCTCTCTCTCTCTCTCTCTCTCTCTCTGAGTCACTTTTAAGATTATGATGTAATGGTGCCATGTGTCTTGGCTCAGTTTTTACTGGGAGATCTCTCATTCTTTTTCTCTCTGTCTGGGCAGGGACATATGAGCATATTAATAGATCTGGCCCTGTATTTAAGACTAGCATTTGGTGCTTAGTGAACAGGCTGGTCAGACCTTTCGTCTCATGCTATAAAGCATGTGTGTGTGTGTGTGTGTGTGAGAGAGAGAGAGAGAGAGAGAGAGAGAGAGAGAGAGAGAGAAAGAAAGAATGAGAGAGAGAGAGAGAGAGAGAGAGACTCAAATTATGCCCATGCAGGGTGGATATCACCCGCCCTATATCTCTTCCACACTTCACTCCTACATGTCACCATCTTTGGCAGGGTATTAAGCTTTCACCCCCACGGGGTCTTGTGTGTACGTGTTATTTTTAAAATGCAACCTTTAGTGACATGTCAAGTGCCTGTTACAATCCTACGAAACCTGGCATGACAAACAAACACTGTACTTATCTGCAGTGCATTGCTAAAAAAAAAAAGTGGCAATAAAAGAATGCTGTAATTTTATAACTATGACATTTCTATTTCTTCACGTTTATAATGTGAGAGGGGAAAAATGGCCTATGATTGATTCTAATAATGTTATCTTGTTAAAGCTGATCAAAAGGGCGGAAAATGGCGTAGCCTTTCAATTTAGTGAAGAAAATGTCTTTTCAATGTAATCGCTTGCAATTAGGACCATATTATAAATTATTATGGTATTATATGTATAATAAAGGTGGGTATTGAGCACCAATATTATGCATTTAGCATTGAATATTTAGTTCAATCCATGACACACTTATATCTTGACTGGGAGAAGAAAAAAAAAGTTAAGTTTTAACTACATTTGCCTGCAATGTAAATTTTCTCAGACACAGTTATGCGCCTCAGTGTTGTCTCAGTACAACTAAAGTGTTTCACTCAGGGTCCCACCCTAGTGACGTATCCTTGAATCTCAAAGCCACAGTTTCCAGCCTAGTCCTTTCATTTCGCGTATTATATGATAAAAATAAAGCGATAGTGTATGTTCGCCATGGGTATGTTCAGATATGCATGTGATTAAAAAAAAAAAAGAAGCTGTTCATGCTGTAAAACGTATGTGAACCGCATCCCTGCGCCCGTGAGAAAATGTGATCACAGATGTGAGCAATGTGGTTGGATTTCAAGGCAAGTTATGGGAAAAGATCAAAACTCTGACCTCATCCTCAATCCTTACCTTATCCCTAGGAACTGTTCACAGGCGTCGAGTCGTGTGAGCAGATACGAATTTCCTGAGACATGCTTTCAGGCCTTAGACCATGATTACAATGATCCTATAGAGCTCTAGAGGATCCAGGCGAAAGGGTTGAGAGTGCGTGAGAGAGTGAGGTGTATTTCAAAGGATGTCTGTCATGCAAATACTTTTGGGTTGAGTTTTCAAGTCATTTTTTGTAAGTAAATTACATTGACGGTGGCAAAGCTCTCTCTCTCTCTCTCTCTCTCTCTCTCTCTCTGTTCCTCTAAGCAGAACGAGAGACTTCCATACATCATGCATATGCATATGTAATAAAATCCAGATGATGCAACATTGCCCCACCCTGTCTCTAGACTTTAATAAATGCTGGTGTGATAAAGCTTTCACACCAGTATATTATTTTGGCTGTCCCAACCTTTATGTGTGTTTTATGTGTGTGAGTTTCCGCATGTGCCTCCCCAGCATGAAAAAACATTCCACTTTGACACTCCCCTCGTGCACACAGTTCTGTTTAAGAAGACAAGATCTTGACACCCCCCCCCACCAAACACATCTATATCCGCCTTAATCACAATTTGCAAATGCAGCTGATTGCATTGTTGATGTATGTGATGGTCTCTCTGTTTCCCGCTTTCCTGCCCAATGCCGCTCCATCCCTCCCCTCCCCTCAGCCTCTCTTTTCCCTTTTATGGTACTTTTTCTTTTAGCTTTAGGGAAATTTTCAGTCTTGGTCATAGTTACTCACTTTGCAGGTTGGACTCCTGATTTTCAATCTTACACACACGCTCACAAACACCCACACACCCACCCACACGTTCACACACCCACCACCACCATCATCATCATCATCATCCCATACACCCGATGGCAGATGATATCCTGTGGCATGGGGCCATAAATGAATCCAACACCCTGTTCCAACTCTGTTACACAGCCCTGCTATTTTCTACACTCGTGCACTCGCGCTACGCTGTCTCCTCAGTGTCTCTGCTTCTAACCACTCGTACTCCTTCTAAAGTTGCTCCTGCTGTCCATGTCCTACAGCTGTGCTGCCACGCCTAGAACACAACTCACCAAAGCTGTGTGTAAGATCTTATGTGTGTGTGTGCGTGTGTGTGAGAGAGCGAGGGTAGTATTTGGGGGAGTAGTACAGTACTGCACATTTTAATTAAACAGCACATCTAAAGGCAACATTTATTGACCAGAGTGCACAAACGGGTTTGGTTTTCAATCAGTTAACACACAGCTGTACAGAGAAAACATCCACTTAATAGCTCATTCAGACTCACACAATAGCACATGGATTTAACGTCTTGATAAAATAAAATAAAATAAAATAAAATAAAACACACACACACACACGCACATGCACACGCACACACGCACACACACACACACACACAGACACACACACCAAAAGAAGAGACACAATTAATGTAGCTAGACATGATGGAAAAGCATGGCTGAGAGCGAGAGAACAGATTGCTGTCTTTTACTTCACTCTGTGTGTGTTTGTGTGTGCACAAGCACGTCTGTGTGTGTAGACGTTGTTGCATGGAAAGGAAACCATACTTAAGGCTAATTGTTGGAGTCCACAGCATAATGAGGCAATTGTTAACAATGTCTGTTAGGCATGAAGCACACACACACACACACACACACACTAGCTAATATGACTCCCTCCCATCATTGCTCTCTCTCTCTCTCTCTCTCTGAACAAACAGTCCTAGCCTAGTCTGTGTATGTTTTTGTACCAGTCTGTTGCTAATGGTGGTTTGACTAAATGCCTTATAGCATGCATGGCCTGTGCTGATAAAGATAGCACAAATGCTCTCTCTGGCCCTGAAGAAGCCCTGGGAGAACAATGGAAGCCGCATGAAAAAAAAAAAAAGGGATGAGAAAACAACCAAATGACATCACGGTCTAGGGCGCTTTGACATTGATTTTGGTTTCTTGCATTAAATTTACTATGATCTATTATCTAAGACTAAAAAAAACCTTTTACAGTAAATGGTTATAAAAAGCTATAATTATATCCTACTATTGTAACCAATTACAGCTGCAGATGGGCTGTTGCATAAAAAATAGTTTAACTAAACATCATTCTGTAGTGCTACATTTGGGTATTAAGAGATTACACATTGCTAGTTAGCTTGGTTAGGATTGATTCAGAAGCAGTTTAGATGCTTAAGAAGATTCTATGTTATAGCATGGGGTATCAAGTCTTTAGATTGGCACCAATGAGGCTCCAGAAAAATCTTTAGTCATACATGTGCTTTAATCAAAGCTAAAAATGGTCCATGTTTGAATAATAATTCAATGTTGTTGAATTTAAATCAAATCAAATATACAGCAACCAATTGTTCAAGGATGTTCAAGTCACACTGGGACTTTTCAATTTGGCGTAAAATCAATTGATTTTTACAGAAGACTTTAATCAGACTCTTACTCACTCATCTTCTATACCGCTTTGTCCTGTATTCAGGGTCGCGGGGGGCCTGGAGCCTATCCCAGGAAGCTTAGAGCACAAGGCAGGGTACACCCTGGACAGGGTGCCAATCCATTGCAGGGCACACACACATACACTATGGGCAATTTGGGAATGCTAATTAGCATGTCTTTGAACTGTGGGAGGAAACCGGAGTACCTGGAGAAAACCCACCAAGCACGGGGAGAACATGCAAACTCCATGCACACAGAGATGGGAATCGAACCTGGACCCTGGAGGTGCAAGGCGACAGTGCTAACCACTACACCACCGTGCCGCCTTAATCAGACTCTTAGTGACAGGAAAACATTTAAATTTTGCAAACATTTTAAAGAAGGACGGATTAAAGAAGGCAGAGAATGACAGTTCCAAGCCCAATGCAGTCATTCCCATGAACTTTCACTGAACATCCATGAGACAATGTCTGTGGTTTCTATCATCATCGACGAACACCACTTGCATATTACAGGAACTCGGCTGGGAATTATTACCACATCTCCTGTACAGTCCTGACCTCGCTCCAAGCCATTTCCTCATTTAAATGAGTTTGTGGGAGGTTAGCATTTCAGACATGAAGCATACAGTCCGATCATGGCTCAAGGGCGTACTGAGAAAACTGTCTACATTGATGGTATCCAGGCACTAGTGAAACTCTGGTTAACATGCATCAGTACAAAAGGGGGTTATAACGAGAAATAAAGGTAATTTTTGCTCTGCACAATCAAAAGTCTTGGGTGGCTTGAATGCCCATTGTACAATCTATGTCAGTTTGTGCCAACTAAACGAACTATCTGTAATGTCATCAGAACATCATGTATCTTGTGTGTTTGTCATGTGAAAGTAATAACTGGAAAAGGCAAGCACAAAAAGATCTTTCTGCAGTTCTGGGCTTTCCCCAGGGACTGGGCAGCACACTTAAACTTGCTATCTATCCAGATATGCAAGAAATAAATAGACACTCACAGTTTTGCGATAAAGCAAACACACCAAAATTTGTTGCTGTCATTTTGACGCCTATTTATTTCCTTTTTTTTCCCAGATTGGGTTACACGCATGTCTCAAAGTGATTAAAGAAATTTTTGATTTTCAAAAAGCATTAAATGTTGGTCAGCTTGTGGGTAAACTGTCTCAGAAACAAATAGCAAGGAATTATGAACGGGTAACAGAATTGTAGTTCAATATACAGAAATGGGTACAAAAATCAACAGAATCACGTCCTGGTCGACTCAGGTCTTCTAAAAGACGTCTGTTCAAAAATATGTTAAGAACAGTCCTCTCATTATACCTGGTGAGTTGCTGCTCTTAAAGCTGCTAAAGGAAAGTCAATGAAGTATTAATGATGTGTTGATAGCTAAAACCTTACATGCTCAGAAATATAATATATTTCAGTGCATACGTTTTATTGAAACTATCAACGTCTATTTTCTTCCTCCATGTGTGTGTACAAATAGAACTACAGCTTTTGGATCATATTTACTGCGATACTAGTCTCATCAACACATAGCAGGATTAGACACAAATGCTATGAATATCACTTGTTTGAGTCTTTGTTTGAGTCTTTAGGTGCATGGGTATGTCATGGGTATGTCATGGGTATGTCATGGATATGGCATGGGTATGGCATGGGTATGGCATGGGTATGGCATGGGTATAGAATGGGTATGGCATGGGTATGTCATGGGTATGGCATGGGTATGGCATGGGTATGGAATGGTTATGGCATGGGTATGTCATGGGTATGGCATGGGTATGGCATGGGTATGGCATGGGTATGGAATGGGTATGTTATGGGTTCCCCTTTAGAATGGGTATGCCATGGGTATGGAATGGTTATGGCATGGGTATGTCATGGGTATGTCATGGGTATGGCATGGGTATGTCATGGGTATGGCATGGGTATGTCATGGGTATGTCATGGGTATGGCATGGGTATGTCATGGGTATGTCATGGGTATGGCCTAACACACAATTAAAATCTACATTCACAATGCGTGCAGATCCCTATGGTTTTGTGTGTCTAACAAATACCGATTGGTTGAGTGGGAAGGTATTTAATCGTATACCTAACAGAGTCCAGATCTAGGATTTGAACTAAAGCAAAAACAGACCATTTTGAGAGTTGGTTTCCAGAATAGATGAAATGTAATATGAGGTATAAGCCATGTCAGGGTGTGGTGTTATTGGAATATAATCAGCAATGGGGTGGTCCAATGCGACCGTGTGAACCGAAGTGGAGTTACTTTTATCAAGTTGAAGTGATATAAATTTAGATTGAATTTGATTTAAATCTTATTGTTTTTGTTTGTAGTTACCCATTGTTTTGGTGAACAGTTCTAGCAGTTATGATCATATCTTTTCTTAGTTAAATAACAGGAACGGTTGGCATAGTACCCCCAGCTTTGGGGTCGGATTCCCGCCTCAGGTCTGTGTGTGTGTGTGTGTAGAGTTTGGTGAGGTATGTTCTCCCAGTGCTTGGTTAGTTTGCTGCACCTGTGCAGGATGCATATTGCCTAGTGCCCCAAGACTTGGAGTCTGAGATGGGCTCCAAGTTTCCCACGGCCCTGTACTGTACAGGATGCGTGGTTTGAATGAATCAATGAATAATAGGCATTCTTGTAAATAAGGAAGTCAGTGAGTGACAAATTTCTGTGTAATGTTATCACAGATGTCCATCATTATTATTATTATTTTTTTCCTATGCACATGCTCGAATGTTGGTCCAAGTAGGTTGGACGGGTAACAGTTTATGGGCATAATGTCTGAGCTTGTTCTCAGATTTGCAGGCACAGAACTATAAATCAGCCCAAAGGAGTGACACACCCAATGTACAATCAGTACGTCTGAAACTTTGTGGATACAGTTCTCTACCCCTAAGCTAAAGCATTGGTCTCTGGTGGTCAGTTGTCAGGGATGCTATTCTAAAGGGTGGTTCCCCTTTAGAATATTTTCTCCAGCTGGCTTTTTTTTTTTTTCATTCTAAGCACATTTGTAGTAGTGAAAGATATTGGTAGACACTTGAGATTCAGTCCAGTTTAAAGAGTTTCAATCATACAACTGAAGTTATTTCCTTCAGAGTAAATTTTGCTTCTTTCCAGCTCCATCTAAAGGAAGTGAGACGACATGTTTGGAATGAGCGATGACGCAGATGGGAAGTGAGCACGTCAGGGTGGGGTTTAGGAGGGCTCTTGCCTTGGAGGTGTGGATAGGATATTTTGTGTGTGTGTACGAGTGTGTGTGATGTTACGGGAGACTTGTGTATAGTTGATTGCTGGCAGACAAGCAACACTGTATAAGATATCGATAGTCACCTAAAGCCTGGTTATAAAAGCATAAATACATTCATATTTTAAACAAAAAAATATTGAAATGAAACAAAAATTGAGACGAATACGTATTTGATGGTTTCCATTCCTTTTTAAAAATAATTTAGATTTCTTTTTTATTATTATTTGTATAATTAAAAAAATCTATAGGTTATTGTATTCTATGATGCAATAACAGTTGGCAGTGAAAAAATAAACAAATTTCAAGCTTCTAAACTTAACCTCCTGAGACCGGACTCTACTTTTAAAAAGTACATTTATAAGGATTGCACAAAGATGTATAGACAGTGCAGGTGGGAGAAAAAACGCCACGTCCTAAAATGAGGGCAAAGAGAGGATATCAAGAGAGGCAAAAAAACACTGGTTTTTAACAGTGTTTGGGTGAAATTAAGCCCAACTCATATCAGCTGATTGATTTGTTAAAATGATGTATGATGATACTTTTTCTACATTTGATGTGTTCCTTTCACACAGGTACTATTGTGGTACCCACAGAAGCGGAACTGGCAGAAGTCACAGGGACTTCAGTGGGCACTGAGGCCTCTGTGACAGTAAATGAGGAGGAGGGTGCTCCAAATGGACCTATCACAGAAACATCGCCAACAACTACTACTGAAGCTACTGTGGAGGAAACAGAGACGACATCAGCTCACACTGAAGTTTCTGTGGAGACCTCGGAGACCCCATCGGTTCCTACTGTAGCTCATGAAAAGCACACAGAGGCGCCCGTAACGTCTCCCGTAGCTCCTTCTGAAGAAACAGAAACACCAGTAGGAGTTACAGACGCTCCAGCAGAAAAAGAAAAAGAATCGACACCTGCAGTCACAGAAGATGCACCTGAAGATACAGAGGCATATGATAAAGCTGAAGGGACATTAATGTCAGAGGACAAAACAGAGACAGGCAGCGTGGAAGTGGAGGACTCCGAGGGTGAGATACTACAATAGTGTACATCTTTTATATTCTCATATTCACATATGATAATTAGTTATTAAGTTCACAACTCAATTTTTTTTTCTTTGTAGGGATGAGCACAGGTCACGTGGTGGGTATTGTGTTTGGTGCCCTGGTCGCTGTGGTCATCATCATTGCAGTTATAGTCGTGGTGGTCAAGAGGATGGGCCAATATTCGTAAGTGCAACAGCTTCATCACAGTTTTAGCAAAATGCATGTGGTTGCTGTGATGGAATTTTTGGATTGAATACCAATCAGAAGTCATGCAGTGGTTATACATGCTCATCCATCATCAGCGAATTTTTATCTTAAATTGAGTACAGTAGAGCAAACCTGGCCCTGATCGTAGGGTACCAGGGTTTGCATTTATATTGAGATATTTCTGGGATTGAGCAGACACACTTGTGCGGAAGTACTTCTGGTAAGTCAGGTTGTATGAATTAGGTAAAACACTTTAAGCACGTAAGGCATAGCTTGGGAGGAGCTAGTACACTAAAGAAAACTAACTATCAAAACCCTATCAGTCAGACAAACATTTGCCAGAAACATTTGTTTACATTTTTACAAGCCATTATTAGCTCATGTAGCATACTAGATCAGAGAGGAACAGTGTTGCCAAATATCATATGTTGGGGCAAATTTTCGTACATTTAATGATACGGCGGAACCGAGTTTGCACCATTTATAAGTGTACACAGTACATTATAAGTACTAAACAAACTCCAGTGGAGCCATGTCATTCACTATAGATCCAGAGTCCATTTTCTGGACAGAGTGTATATAAAATGAAAAACCAGGCTGGTTCCAAATCAGACCCATGTTCTTAAACTCTAACACAGAAAAATGACATGAAATTATAGTACATTTAGGGATTTTTACAATTATGGATCATACATCATATAGAGACCCAAATTACCATACAAATATGATAATTATTGTACATCTGGCAACATTGAGGAGGAAGCACGTACTGTATTATATGACATATCTGGGTAGGAAATGAAAATCATAGTTTGGGAAAATGGGGTAAAAATCCCAAAACTATGAGTCAGAAACATTTGCATGTTAACACGGAATGGTTTTCTGTGTTTTAGGACTGGAAATAATCAAGATGTCCTCTTGCTCGCTGTAATGTCACCATGTGTTGATCAATTGTTTATTAAATTAATCCACATAAAACTCTAATGCAGATAAAATAATGTGACACCAGTGTTGACCTAAATCATTTTCACTATTATGGCACTTCATGTATACAGTCCATTCTCCTGTAAATCTACTGTATATATGATGCTGATTATAGTTGTAGCCATATGCAGGCTGTTCTTAATAACTCACAAACATGCTTAAGGTAAAGACTATGTGCAAGCTTGATAAATTAGTAGCTTCAGTCATTGGTTAGCCATTTTCATCAGCTGCCTAACAACATGCTTCTTACAATTTGAATCCCTTGAACAGCAGACATATTGTGTTCCCCAAAGTGCTGTGATTAAATGTCATTATGCACCAAACTGCAGCCATTAGCTGCTCTTGTGGAAAGAGAAGGGAAAAAAAAAACAGTGGAGCGGCAACATAAAGTGTCATAAACTTGTACAAGACATTTATGTTACTAACATTCATTCAACAGTGTTAATAAAAAAAAACATCGATTTAATGGCAAGAAGTTTAGGGTGACATCGATAACAAAACATTAATAACCCTACATTGGTAGATTTCTCTTTTAATGAAATGTATTTATTTATTAACACTTGCATAATTCCGTGACGCATATGAACTATGAGTGTGTTTTTGATGGTAAGTGTGTATGTGTGCTTGTGTAACTGAAGTCCTTCTGGTGTTGTTGCTTTATTTAGCCCTTGAAAAGGAAGGTGGCGCGACAGGAAGGAAAGAAAAAGATGAAGAGGATGAAAAAAAAGAAGTTCTACAAATTTTGAACTACTGAACAGATGTCATTTCCTGTCATTAAATAAGCAGGCTCGGAGCACTCTAACCATCCAAGACCATTAGGGCAGCATCCTGCCTACTTTCAACCCTACAGCCATTGATAAGGACACTCCACCATGTACCATCCAGCTCCACCCGTTTCACAAATTCCCCATGACACCCCCCCCCCCCCCCCCCCCCCATCACTGCTAAAAATTAAGACAGGAAAGAAAGGAAGAGGAAGAATTTGAATGTCACATATACAGTAGTTGACAGTAGTTATAGGTTGGACCTAATGAGCAAAAACATTAATGACCAACAAATACAAAAATGACAAAAGCAAAAACGAAAAAAAAAAAAGGTTGAGATGAGGTAACCTACAGAAATGACTAATAGTACAAGGTGTAAATAACAAAATAACGCAAAATTTGTCAATCTTAACTTTCTCTTTTTTATTGCATTCTATGTATCGATATCATGCATGCACACACACTAGCAGTCCTTGAGTCCAGAGTCTGCACATTCAGGTCCATGTACCACGACAACATCACCGTCCTGCAGTAGTATGACGCATAAAAGGCATCTTATAACCAGACTATAGACAGTTTATAAAGAGACTGTTTCCTGTTGTAAGCTGTTCCACGCAGATCAGATGTCAGGACAAATTAGGCCTGGATGGTATCTTAAATTATGTTTTATGTAACTAGTAGCTATAATCCTGGCATATAAAATGTTGACCGAACATTAACAGAAAAGCAAGCAGCGATGTTTGATGCTTGCGGTTCATTAATGTGAATTTGAATCGACGGGGTTGTTTTATAACGGCCTTCCTGTTTAGCAATAATCATATCATATTTAATTTGTTCCAGAGCCTCCTACCACGGTGTGAGTGCTACTTAGAGTTGTGCAACCAAAGTATTTTTGGGAAATTTTGTTCAAGCTGGAAAAGCTTAGAGACACTTGTTCTCATGAGCATTTTACATCACGTGGCCTGGCTACCAGACTTGGGTGTTAACCTCAGGTTCACTGGACGAGAAGTGACTGTTTTTGCAGCGTAATTAAAGGGGTGTGTGTTATACTGTGCTTGCTTTAATACGTGCACTGACAGACAAATGATGTTTCATACAAAAAGGTTTTAGACACTGCAACTATTTGCAACGATGCCTTTTTTAATGCTTAGTCTATATGCCAGGTCCTCACTTTACTGTCTGCTAAGTCCTTCTATTTAATTGCAGTGTTGGTGTTTTTTTTTTTTTTTTTGCTTTTCATTTTGGATGTTCATATTGTTTCAATAAAAAAAAGTAAAAAACTGATCGTCCGGATGTGCCGTGTGTTACTCTAAGTTTTCTAATATGAAACATCCATCTTTTCTGTAATAGTGCTTTTCAGTAGTGAAAGAGTAAAAGTTAACGGTGGATGTTTGTACTACAGTATACAGTATATTAATAACAAGTTCTAACAGTTATTACCGTTATTATGCTAATGCTTACTAGAATCACATCATAACCAGGTTATTCATTTCACTCTCCCCCTCTCCCTCTACCTACAGTATGTGGTGTCGATTTGGTCAGGTAAGTAATGTGAGGCACATAACACTAGCACTTGTGTGTGTGCCTTTCCATGTGGTTTTAGGCAGCAGCCCAGTTTGCCCCTCTCTGGCTGTGAACAATGAGGCTCTTATAGCACGGAGTCTCAGTCAGACTCTAAGTTAAAGCATATAGGGGCCATGAAAAAATTCTGCAAATTTTAGATGGGTGGTACGCTTCCTGCTTGTGCACTATGGCACACATGATGACAGGACATGTTTAGGAGTCTATAATGTATCAGTAAGTCATCAGTTATGCATTCATTTATGCTAATAAAGAGGCATTCTATCTATCTATCTATCTATCTATCTAGTAAAAAAGAGAGACAAAAAAGCACATATTTAGAAGTTCTCCCACATGCATAGCAATTCTCTCTCTCTCTCTCTCTCTCTCTCTCTAATTCATATTAACCTGTACTCCCTCTGCCCCCTGCCTACTACATGTATATTAATCTTTGAGTACAGAAAAAAGGGATATTTTTTAGCCAGGGTCATGTTTTCCTCAGAGGCCAGTACAAGTCCCCCACCCCAAGACACACACACAGACTCTTGGAGTATTTACTATATCAGCAAGAGCAGGCACACGATGTTGAGTAATAGTACCCAACTCCATAAATCATGACGGATTGAAATTTGGCATAGGTTTTAGGATGAGTCAGGTGTCAGATCTCTAAACTGTGGACTGCTGGACTCCTGCCCTTAATGCCCGAAGCTTGAAAAGCATGACGTATGCTCTAGTGAAGGTGTTTGGTTTCACTGTAAATGGCTCTGCTCACAGCCAGGATCTGTGAAAACATTAAGGAATGGAGTCACATCCGTTTTTTTTTTTACATTATATTTAAGAAATATAATTATTCTTTTACTGGAAAAAGCATATGCTTGGTTAGCACTGGTTTCTAGCACCACCAGGGTTGGAAGTTCAAATCTCATCCCTGGTTGTGTTTTGAGTGTTGTTCGCCTCATGCTTGGTGGCTTTTCTCTTTGGTACTCTAGTTTCCTCTCAAAGTTCAAAGACCTACAGTGTAGGCTGATTGGTGTTCCCCAATTGCCAGTAGTGTCTGTGTGCTAGTGCCCCATCCATTGTGTTCCCTGCCTTGTGCCCTGAGTTCCCTGGGATAGGCTTCAGGCCCTCTGTGACCCAACACAGGATGGACATATGATTATATAAAGGTGTGTTGCTAGATTATTAAAGTTACATATGAAAAAGTAACATTCCTTCAAAAGACCTTGCTTTAAACACTATCCCTTTAAATTAATGTGTCAATTAATATATTTCTTTAAGTCTGTATTGATTCTGAATGAACTTTCCCTCTAAGCAGAAAAGTAAATCCAGCAAAACTGCCTTTCACATGAAACACACAGCCAGTGTTTTTCCTTTAATTTTATTTTTTCACCTATCTGTATGTGACACTCGATGAAGGTCTTAATGTAGGTCTGAAAAGTTAGTGTCTAAAACAGACACACGCGCACACACACACACACACACACACACACACACACACACACACACACACACACACACACACACACACACACACACACACACACACACAGCTACAGTATACCTTTCCAACTGCCATTAGGATCACATTCATATTGAAAGAATCCGTTGTTGGAGTATCAAAACTCAGCACAGAAGCTGTAGTGACTCATGATTGGACCTTGAAGATGCCAAAAAGACAATTTTCAAACTCGGGAGTTAAGAGCTCAGAGTCACTGGAACAAACTTAACTGGATATCTTGTTGCTCCGTTGACATTATAAATTCAATGAGTGCACTGTATGTTTTAAGGTACCAGTATGTCTAGGTTTGAAAGAGATTCTGTTTTTTTTTTCTTGTTTTTTTTTTTTTTTTACTTCCACCTGTTTACATAGGGCATAATTATTACAAGAAGAAAGAAAAAAAACATTTCATCAGAGCTTATGAGCTAGATTGAAAATTAAACTTCTGCTACAATGCATTTGCTAAAATGTCTGGTCAATGTTGGCAGGTCATTCTTTCATCCTTCCTAACACATTTTCCTAAGCAGGAATGAAATACAAACCTGCCATATTGGTGCGTCAGGCGGAACATTTGGATCGATTGTATTAACCGCGGTAGTTACAGTATGTGGTTATATAGGCAAACTGATGCTAAAGAACATTATATGACAGTCAGTGGTGATATAGAGCATAACGGCACTGGGACGTTTAACTATACGTATCAATCAACGTCACAGGTGTTTAAACAATTATTAATTACACTGTCAGTCACCAGCATGATTGAATTTAGGTTGGTTCACAGTACTGGAAAGAGGGGACAGCAGCTGCCCCAAAACCCACATTCAAAACACATTTGGTAACATTATGTCATCACGTGTCCTTGGAAAGAGCTTCAAAGTCATTCTGCATTGCCTCTGTCCATATTGTTTTGTTCACGTGACCTACAAAGGAAACTAGTTTCACACAAGGCTGAATAGCAAATCCATCTCTAACCTCTGACTAATGGCACTACTTTTTTGTAGTGTTTTGTACACCCTAATGCTTTAGCTTTCCGTTTATGCCTGGAAGTTAGCTGGTATTCTAAAGCAAAATCAGTTTAAATATAAAGTATATCTTGTACTGTACGTTTCTCAGCACTGTCCACAACCTCCTTGGTTAATCTCCTGACCTTTTGCCTGCGTAGCAGCTCTTGCAGTCATGGTTAGTTAGTTCCACCAGGCATGAAAAGAATATTTGTAACTGGTTAAATAAACAAACAAATCATAATCTATTGATGATAAATGGCTTTTGTGGAATTGTTATGTAAAAGCAATATCATAATCAAGGTCATGCTGTTGTGCTGTATATAGGGCTGCACTCTCATGTCTACAACCCCATCACAGCCGTGCTGATATTCAGTACAACAGCACTCCCTGTCGTGTAATATTTCTAAATTATGCAAAGCTGTCAACATTCTACCACTAAATTCTACGTGAGCCATTTTATTTAAATTATTTAAAATATAGCAAAGCTACCTGCCTTGCATTATCCCTTGCGTTCTGTTCACCACTTTAGCATTGTACTATTCAGTGGCCATTTGGATGGCTGAGACTGATCGATGGTTTTTGGAAAACTGTATATCTCATACCCATAATTGATCCTTTCAGTTGCCTTAATATTTTTTGTAATGTACTTCATTTTGGGGTAAATTTACGTAAACATATTATATTTTCTTTATTAAGGTCAAGTTACATTAGACTCACAGAGTTAGTTTTTATACTTCATGCAGATTCTTTTACAGGTTCTGTGCAAACAAATTGTCAGCCGTAGTGACCGTTACAGTGATAGCTTAGGAATGACGCAACCCATGTAAACGACAAGTTGTCAAGAAGGCTCCGCTATATACCGTATGCTTTCACAGTGTTGCGTATTGTTTTGTCAGCTCTGGTTTGGCATACACTACCTGATGATTATCACCTCCATCTGTTTCTATTTCCCAGGACCAGTATTAATACCCCTGTATACACTTTTTTTTAGCACTACTGAGGCTTTAAAAATATATAGATATTATTTTGTCTATTTTACTAATATTTTTAATTCATACATGCTGTTCAGTCTTTTTTCAAACATTGAAAAATTCAGTTTGAACATGATAATGTGTTCTGAACAGACTTATAGGAAGTGCACTGCTCATTTTTTTAAAACCTTGTTCACATCTGGTGTTGATTTGAAGTGTGCTCTTTCCCCCAGATATGAAGCTCACAAGACAAAGACTGTGTTCATTAACATGAACGTACGTTATTTTTGCTCAGGTTTGGAGTGGTATACTCGTTGCATTATATTTTGAGAAACAGAATCAACTAATTGTGTGAGTGTCACATTTCTTTGAGTGTCGGTTGCGAGGCATAACTGCAGAGGTGGAGGTTCGTGATTGTTCCTTTATTTTATAAATAAAAAATCAGGGGAATTAATAAACAAAACACTTTATTTAAAAAGAAAGCAAAACAGGAAGCAACATACGGGAAAACTTCGGTTCAGGTGCGCGCCCACGTCACCTGACTGAGATGCAAACTGGGAAATGAAGTCCTAAACTGAAACTTAGAAAAACTACACACAACAAAGTCTTAGAGCGCTTTGGTGCCCTCTAGGGGTTATCCCTGACATAACACCCCCACTAAGGGCGCAACTCCCGAGGCTCCACAGGAGGTCCAGGGCATCCCCCCCAGGGTCCAATGTCTGTCCCTCTCACCCAGAGGCTAGCTCCTTTGTCCTGTGAGCCCTGTGGCCCGATGCCTCCTTCGAAGCAAGGCAGCAGAGGCAGATGGATTTCGCCGTCCTCTGTGACGCTGGGCGGCGGAGGCAGAGGGAGCTCGCCGTCCTCTGTGACGCTGGGCGGCGGAGGAAGAGGGAACTCGACGTCTTCTGTGACGCTGGGCGTCGGAGGCAGAAGTATTTCGCCGACCTCTGTGATGCTGGGCGGCAGAGGAAGAGGGAACTCGCCGTCCTCAGTGATGCTGGGTGGCGGAGGAAGATGAAATCGCAGTCCTCTGTGACGCTGGGCGGCGGAGGAAGAGGGAACTCGCCGTCCTCAGTGATGCTGGGCGGCGGAGGAAGATGAATTTCGACATCCTCTGTGACGCTGGGCGGCGGAGGCAGAAGCATTTCGCCGACCTCTGTGATACTGGGTGGCGGAGGCAGAGGGAGCTCGCCGTCCTCTGTGATGCTGGGCGGCAGAGGAAGAGGGAACTCGCCGTCCTCAGTGATGCTGGGTGGCGGAGGAAGATGAAATCACAGTCCTCTGTGACGCTGGGCGGCGGAGGAAGATGAATTTCGACATCCTCTGTGACGCTGGGCGGCGGAGGCAGAAGCATTTCGCCGACCTCTGTGATACTGGGTGGCGGAGGCAGAGGGAGCTCGCCGTCCTCTGTGACGCTGGGCGGCGGAGGCAGAAGCATTTCGCCGACCTCTGTGATGCTGGACGGTGGAGGAAGAGGGAACTCGCCGTCCTAAGTGATGCTGGGCGGTGGAGGAAGATGAATTTCGCCGTCATCTATGACGCTGGGCGGCGGAGGAAGAGGGAGCTCGCCGTCCTCTGTGACGCTGGGCGGCGGAGGCAGAAGCATTTCGCCGACCTCTGTGATGCTGGGCGGCAGAGGAAGAGGGAACTCGCCGTCCTCAGTGATGCTGGGTGGCGGAGGCAGAAGTATTTCGCTGACCTCTGGGATGCTGGGCGGCGGAGGAAGAGGGAGCTCGTCGTCCTCTGTGATGCTGGGCGGCGGAGGGCGGCGGCGCTGTCCTCCTCGCTGCTTGATAACGGCGGCGATGGAGGAAATTTCCTGTTCACCTCGGCGCAGCGGCCGCAGCTCGCTGTCCTCCTCGCTGCGTGATAACGCCGGCGACGGAGGAAACTTCCTATTCACCTCGGCCCAGTGCAGCAGCGGCAGCTCGCTGTCCTCCTCGCTGCGTGATAACGTCGGTGACGGAGGAAACTTCCAATTCACCTCGGCTTGGTGCAGCGGCGGCAGCTCGCTGTCTGCTTCGGCGCATTGCAGCGGCGACAGCTCTCTGTCCTCCAGGAAACAGCTACGCGGCATTATATAGTGATCGCTGTCGTCGCCGTAGCTGTGCGGCGGAAAAAGGAGTTCGTCGTCCTCGTCGTCACTGCAGCGCTCGCTTTCGCTGTCGCTGCTGTACGGCGGGTAGACTAGCTCCCAGTCATCATCTGTAAACGGGATGTACTCAAGCTCACTTTCGTCGTCGCTGTTCCCTGTACTGGGAGTTGACAGGTCAGGGCCTTCCTCTAGGCGTATTTGCATCAGCAGTTCTTGGAGTTCAGCTACCTACTCCTGCAGGTTACCAATGCGCCTTTCTCCTCACACGGTGCACCGCCCACCGCTGCTCCACTCATGGGGAGCTGTTCCCTGCTGCCTTTGCTGTCCACGCTCGGCTCTCAGCTGATGCTCGCTGTGGGGTGCTCCTTCTCCCTGGTCACCTCTGAAACTAAACCTCCCGGTCTCTGCCTTCCGGCCGGTGCGGGGTCTTGCTTCACCCCAAGCTGCACCATATTTGAATGGCGTGTACCTTATTGCCAGCCTGCAACCTCCCCAGTTTAACTGCTCCTTCCACAGCTCCTGCTCCGCTTTGACCTGTACTTGCTCTCTCCTGTCAGGTCTCCTTCTTCCTCCTCCTTTCCTTTTCTTGCCGCTTTGCCGCTTGGGAATCCGCTCACCATCTGCGTCTGCTTCCCATTGTGCTAACATCCTTGCCCCCCCCCCCCAAAAGAATCTACCAGGGAGGATCCTCTGCTATGCCTCTATTTGGGTGTAGCATTCTGTCACATTTCTTTGAGTGTCGGTTGCGAGGCATAACTGCAGAGGCGGAGGTTCGTGATTGTTCCTTTATTTTATAAATAAAAAATAAAAAATTAAAATTTCAGGGGAATTGATAAACAAAACACTTTATTTAAAAAGAAAACAAAACACGAAGCAACATACAGGAAAACATCTCTAAACTTAACGTAACAAATGCTAGACGAATAACCAAACTGAAACAAGCTATTTATAGTAAACCTAATGATCACCTCGGTTCAGGTGCGTGCCCACGTCTATTTCCCCAATAGGTTTCTAGTTCTAGTTCTGAAGATGCCCTGCAGTTCAGTCTGTGCCCACTGGGCTGTCTATATATTTATCAATTATTTAATGCATGCACAGGTTGGTCAGTGAATTTTTAGTTTCTACCTGTCACAATGGGTTCTTTCTTGCACATAAGTGCCTTTAGCATTTGCAGTCCTACCTAAGATGTGTATGTGTTATATGTTAAAGCACATTCATGTGTGTAAGACATCAAAGTATATGAAATCTGATGAACTGGAGAGGATTATGTCTATTAATTCATTTATTTACAGCATTTTGCAGATGACATTTTATTTCATTTTACATTTGGTGTTGGGGTGCTAGGAACTTTGGGTGAGTAGTCCAATGCCTTAACCACTGAGCTCTAGCATTGCTATGTTACAGTGGTGCAACATAAGTAGTGAGTGAAGATGCACGTGATGGTGTAAATCTCTCTCCTTCTCTCTCTCTCAGCTTCTCCCATGCATTCATCTGACATTGTTAAAAGTGCCTGTGTCATTATGGTTAGTGGGGCGTGTGAGAGATTGATAAAGACTTCGCCTTTCACCACCTTCCTCTTTTTTCTTTCTTCCTCATTTTCAGAGATGTTATGTTATAGTGGTGAAAGTGATACGTTGAGTGTTATTGCAAAAATGGGAAGGAAGGAGAGAATGTAGTGCTTTATGTAAGATAAAGTATGAATTACCGGGAAAGGTCATGGGTTCGGGAACACCATCTCTGCCCATCTCTGCTACTTTTTCTGTTCTGGTGTTCTGGCACATGCCACAGGTTTAGCATTCTGGCAAATTTACAATTTACAGATTTACAATTCTACCTGTGTGTTTTTTTTTTAAATATATATTTTTCTTGCTATGTCACTCAAATACCAATGCAGGAAGAACAATTCATTTGATTATTAAGTGAATTAGATTTGTTGGTAGCAAGAAAAACATTAAAATGTTCAGGATAAAGGGTACACCGGGACAAGGGTCTGAAGCCTTGGCAAAGCTCATGCATGTGTTTTGGGTTGTGGATTCAAAGGGAAAACTGAAGGGAGGGGTTTGATCCTGTGCTCAGGTTACTGTCTGTGTGGAATTCTGCATGTTCTTCCTGTGACCATGTGAGGTTTCCACAAGTTCTTCAGCTACTACACTTTCAAGAACCATGCCAATAGATGGACTGGCTATTCTAAAGTGTGTGAATAAGTGTGTTTGTCTTTTTTTGGAATAGTGTTTTTGTGTTAAAATCACTGTCTGCTAAGCTAAAAGTTTAATGCGTTTTAATGGTTTTATTCTCACTTAAAGATCACTTCTGTTATCTACTGTTTATCTATCAAATCAAATGTGCCATTACATGCCGATTTGAATGCTAGTAGTTACTATACCTTGTAAAACTCCTGGCACAAGACAGTCAGATATATAATATTTATGTATAGTATCAATAAGTTCTGCCTAGCTCTATTTGGAATTTTGTGCTGTTCCCATTGTTTGAAAAAAAAAAAAAATTTTCTAGTATGCTACCTACATTCTGTAAAACTGTAGGAACATCACTGATTAGCCATACCATTAAAAACTAACTAGGTTTTGGGTTCCCCTTGTGTCAACGGGGAGGCTCTGGCCCCTTGGCACATGACTCTGCAGGATCTCTGGAGTGTGCTGTTATGTCTGGGGCCAGGACATTGGCAGTGAATCCCTTGCGTGCTGTGAGTTGGGCAGTGAGGTCTCTGTGGATCAGACTTGTTTGTCTGGCACATTTTATTGGAGCAAGATCAGATTGGGATTTAGGGACTTTGAAGGCTGGGTCGGTAATCTTGGGTTCTTTGCTATCTCGGCCCTGTGCATGGCGGACTGTGGTGTTCTGGTGCCTTTCAATCATGGCCAGCATTGATTTTTTTTATTGTATTGTTTTTTTCTGTAAGATCAAACCAGCTGGGCTGGCCCTTGGTAGGACATGGGTGAACTTAGGGTGACCATGATCCTGTCACCAGTTTGGATGGATGGATGGATGGATGGATGGATGGATGGATGGATGGATAGATAGATAGATAGATAGATAGATAGATAGATAGATAGATAGATAGATAGATAGATAGATAGATAGATAGATAGATAGAAACTTTATTGATCCCGAAGGAAATCCAGCAGCCATAGAGTCAGTAACACAAAAACAGGTTGTAGATTGCACACTGTATATCTTACATATAGTCTGTACACACAGGGTCATGTGATATAATATACTATAAGATAATGTTACTGGTATATAATATTTATATTATTGATAATCAGTATTAACTTGTTAATGTTAATGGGTGATAATGTTATTGCTGATCAATGTATAGACTTCCAGACAATATAAAAAACATTTCGTTGTTTTAATCCATGTGTTGTTCATAACTAATTCAAAACAACAGTTGCATCAGCTTATAGCTTATCAGTTTGCACATTTTTTATAATTATTTTACCTGCCACATTTATTTACAAATTTACATTTTAAAATCACAATCCAATTAAAATATGAAAATATTCACTTTCATTTAAAAGTTTTTAACTAAATCCTTGATCCAGAACATTTTTATGCTATATTATTTCAGGAATGAGAAGGGCAACACTCCTGCACCATATAGCGTAGGGTACTGGTTCACTGGTATCATGCTTCACCTCTGTAAACTGTTAGTGTGCCTGCTTCTCATTATCCATCTTGTTAATGCCCATTATTCCATCTATGTACAGTATGCTTTTCGTGTTAAATAATGCCTTGTAAAAGCCTTCCTGAGAATCTGCCTGCGTTTTGGATGTACAGAATGAACTTCACTTTGCCTCTGTTTTGACCCCGGATGTAGTGTGGTTTTAGACATATGTCTGGTTTTCTTTCTCTTTATAATAAAGACTCTGCATGTATGTCCTGCCACATCCCAATTGATACACTGCAACTGAAATTATGCTTAAATTATGGTGTCTGGGTCGACATATTCTGTGTTCTTTTCTGGTGAAACCACAGGGAACATGTTATTGTTATCCACTGAATGTCAGAACTGGCTTAGGTGCACTCAGTTACACTTGCTATAAACATATCATGACACGATACACACCATTATAGTAAACCTCCCAACTTTGCTCACAGGCCTAATGAAAAGCACAATATGATAGTAATCATTGGTCTGTTTATGTTTTATGTGCTCCCACACCTAAAATGCAGGGCTATGTTATTGTATTTTGGAAACATCATAAACGTTTCACCAGAAATACAGTAAGAAAATACGATTTAGGAGGTGGAACAGCATCTAAAAAAACATTCAATATTTCCAAACATATGTTAAAAATGAAGAAAGAAATAACATTACAGAGGAATATTTGCGTGCCTCGAAAGAAAGCAACATATTACATAACAGGCCAGCTTTCAGGTGAAAATAAATAATGCAGGCTCCTGGGTTTTGCATGAAAATAGAAAGAAACAAGTGTGACAAAGATACCAGAAGAGCTCAAATTCTCCAGCACACTCAGTAAAACCGAACAGCAGTTTTACTTATAATCTGTATCTAACACCACTGTTTATTTTAAAGCAAGGAATTTTTACATCAGATATGGACTGTGTTTATTTTATTGCTCTTTATTGCTCTTTATAGAAGATTTTTTAATGAAGATTTTTTTCAAAGGTATCTTCAAATGCATCTTGCTCCTTTTTATTTTCATGCAAAACTCATTAGCTTGCATTATTATTATTATTATTATTATTATTATTATTATTTTATTATTCATTCATTTATTCATTTATTTATTTATTTATTTATTTATTTTTCATCTGAAAACTGATCTGTCATCTAATATGTTTCTTTACATGCATGTAAAATATTCTCCTGTAATGTTATTTATTTATTTATTTATTTATTTATTTTGTAAGGTTAATTTGGAAATAGTGAATGGTTTTGAACATAATAATGCAGACATGATAAATGTATATAACAAAATTTAGAAAAAGATAATATGGTGCCCAAGACTTGCACAGTTTGGTATATTTGTTTCTATTTATCTGTCTTAAAGTGATTCAAACTGTTTTTCTATGAAATCTTGTGACTGTAATCGCTTAAACAGTTTTAGCACTGAAATTGCCACGAACAGTTTTATACCCAAGTCTTCATCAGTGAGATGTTGGTAACCTCAAAATTTTGACTTAATGTTACCTGAAACATAATTCCTGTTACATAATTGCACTTTTGACACAATATATAGCACAAAGTTATAAAAGGAAGTCATTGATGGCATTTATTTACAGAATTGATTTACACACATCTGGTATCACTTAAATGAGCTCCCTTTTGAGTCTTGCACTCATTACCTCCAGGTTGTTTATTAGGGATAGACCTGTATATACACACGTGGACAAAATTGTTGGTACCCTTCGGTCAATGAAAGAAAAACTCACAATGGTCACAGAAATAACTTTAATCTGACAAAAGTAATAATTAAAAAAAATTCTATGAATGTTAACCAATGAAAGTCAGACATTGCTTTTCAACCATGCTTCAACAGAATTATTTAAAAAAATAAACTCATGGAACAGGCCTGGACAAATATGATGGTACCCCTAGAAAATACTGAAAATAATGTGACCAAAGGGACATGTTAATTCAAGGTGTGGCCACTAATTAGCATCACAGGTGTCTACAATCTTGTAATCAGTCAGTGGGCCTATATATAGGGCTCCAGGTAGTCACTGTGTGGTTTGGTGACGTGGTATGTACCACACTCAACATGGACCAGAGGAAGCGAAGGAAAGAGTTGTCTCAGGAGATTCGAAAGAAAATTATAGACAAGCATGTTAAAGGTAAAGGCTATAAGACCATTTCCAAGCAGCTAGATGTTCCTGTGACTACAGTTGCACATATTATTCAGAAATTTAAGATCCATGGGACTGAAGCCAACCTCCCTGGACGTGGCCGCAGGAGGAAAATTGATGACAAATCAAAGTGACGGATAATTCGAATGGTGACAAAAGAGCCCAGAAAGACTTCTAAAGAGATCCAAGGTGAACTTCATGCTCAAGGAACATCAGTGTCAGATCGCACCATCCGTCGTTGTTTGAGCCAAAGTGGACTACATGGGAGACGACCAAGGAGGACACCATTGTTGAAAACAAATCATAAAAAAGCCAGACTGGAATATGCCAAACTACATGTTGACAAGCCACAAAGCTTCTGGGAGAATGTCTTATGGACAAATGGAACTTTTTGCCAAGGCACATCAGCTCTATGTTCACAGACGGAAAAATTAAGCATATCAAGAAAAGAATACTGTCTCTACTGTGAAACATGGAGGAGGCTCTGTTATGTTCTGGGGCTGCTTTGCTGCATCTGGCACAGGGTGTCTTGAATCTGTGCAGGGTACAATGAAATCTCAAGACTATCAAGGGTTTCTAGAGAGAAATGTGCTGGCCAGTGTCAGAAAGCTGGGTCTCAGTCGCAGGTCATGGGTCTTGCAACAGGACAATGACCCAAAACACACAGCTAAAACACCCAAGAATGGCTAAGAGGAAAACATTGGACTATTCTAAAGTGGCCTTCTATGAGCCCTGACCTCAATCCTATTGAGCATCTTTGGAAGGAGCTGAAACATGCTGTCTGGAAAAGGCACCCTTCAAACCTGAAACAACTGGAGCAGCTTGCTCATGAGGAGTGGGCCAAAATACCTGCAGAGAGGTGCAGAAGTCTCATTGACAGTTACAGGAATCGTTTGATTGGAGTGATTGCCTCAAAAGGTTGTGCAACAAAATATTAAGTTAGGGGTACCATCATTTTTGTCCAGGCCTGTTCCATGAGTTCATTTTTTTTTAAATAATTCCGTTGAAGCATGGTTGAAAAGCAATGTCTGACTTTCATTGGTTAACATTCATAGAATTCTTATTTATTATTACTTTTGTCAGATTAAAGTTATTTCTGTGACCATTGTGAGTTTTTCTTTCATTGACCGAAGGGTACCAACAATTTTGTCCACGTGTGTATATCCAGAATTTTTATTTTATGCCTTCCAGAGGTGCTTCTCATAATGTTGTCTATTTTTATACATCTTTCGTACATCATTTAGTTTTTACCAATTATTTTGCAATCTTTGTTAGTTAGTTATTTGGTCAGTAGAACAATAGTTTTCTTCCTTGCTTCCTTGGTTTTCTTACGATACCAAACGTTCTATTGTCCTGGATCCCTACCTGGGACAGAAGCTGTAGAAAGAGTGACAAGGAGAAGAGAGGGGAGAACAATAAGTAGTGCAACTCTGGACACAATACTGTAAAAGATGCGTGTGCAGCCGACTAAAGACGTACCTAATCTTATCTTATTGCTGTAAAGATGCTTTGCTACAATGTCCATTTAAAAAGTGCTATACAATTGAAATGTTATTGAATTAAAGTGTAGACTCTTTCATATAGATACTACGTATAGAGAAAAATATATCAAATTTTACAGGACATTTGGGGGAGCGGACCTGAGACCTGAGTTTGGCAGACCATTATATTTCTGTGCCGTACAAAGCAATGCACCAGAGCTCAGCTCTGTCGTAAAACCAAAGGTGAAGACATTCTTCTCTCTTTAGTCATCAGAGAGGCGAAGTGCGCACACGCCCAGAGAATCCACAATCACTTCAGGGAGAGCGGTGACACACGGCGCATGTGGCAGGGTATACAAGCCATCACTAACTACAGAACTTCATCACCTACCTGTGACAGTGACGGCTCCTTCCGAATGCGCTGAACAGCTCCTACGCACGGTTCGACATGCAGAACGACGTGACAGCGAGGAAGACCACCCCTCCTCCGAATGACCAGGTGCTGTGTCTCTCCACGGCTGTTGTGAGGAAAACTCTACGCAGAGTCAACCCACGTAAAGCTGCTGGACCAGACAACATCACAGGCAGAGTGCTTAGAGAATCTGCAGAACAGCTGGCAGGTGTTCTCACCGACATATTCAACATCTCTCTGAGCAGCGCCGTCGTTCCCACATGCTTTAAATCTACCACCATCGTCCCCGTGCCGAAGAAGTCCTCTGTGTCCTGTTTCAATGACTACCGCCCTGTTGCACTCACACCCATCATTATGAAGTGCTTCGAGCGGCTTGTCATGAGACACATCAAGACCCTGCTGCCCCCCTCACTAGACCCCCTGCAGTTCGCGTATCGTCCAAACCGTTCAACGGACGACGCCATCTCCACCACACTCCACCTGGCACTGTCACATCTTGACAAGAAAGACACTTACGTCAGAATGCTGTACATAGACTTCAGTTCAGCATTCAACACAATCATTCCCCAACACCTGATCGGGAAGCTGAGCTTGTTGGGCCTGAACACCTCCCTCTGTAACTGGATCCTGGACTTTCTGACCGAAAGACCTCAAGCAGTGCGGATCGGGAGCTACACCTCCAGCATCACCACACTGAGTACTGGGGCCCCCCAGGGCTGCGTGCTCAGTCCCCTGCTGTTCACACTGCTGACTCATGATTGTGTAGCGACACACAGCTCCAATCATATCATCAAGTTCGCTGATGACACGACCGTGGTGGGTCTCATCAGCAAGAACGACGAGTCGGCGTACAGAGAGGAAGTGCAGAGGCTAACGGACTGGTGTAAAGACAACAACCTGTCTCTGAACGTCAAAAAGACAAAAGAGATGGTTGTTGACTTCAGGAGGACACGGAGCGATCACTCCCCGCTCAGCATCGACGGCTCTTCTGTGGAGATCATCAAGAGCACGAAATTCCTGGGTGTCCACCTGGAGGAGAACCTCACCTGGTCCCTCAACACCAGCTCTCTGCATAAGAAAGCCCAACAATGTCTTTTCTTCCTGAGAAGGCTGAGAAAGACACAGCTTCCACCACCGATCCTCACCACCTTCTATAGAGGAACTACGTCTTGAGAGCATCCTGAGCAGCTGCATCACTGTCTGGTTTGGGAATTGTACCATGTCAGACCGCAAGACCCTACAGCGGATAGTGAGGACAGCTGAGAAGATCATCGGGGTCTCTCTCCCTTCTATCGAAGACATTTACACCACACGCTGCATCCGCAAAGCCACCAGCATTGTGGCTGACCGGACACATCCATCACACTCACTCTTCACCCTCCTGCCATCTGGAAAAAGGTACCGAAGCATTCGGGCACTCACATCCAGACTGAGAAACAGTTTTTACCCGCAAGCCATCCGTCTCCTCAACACAAAGAGACTGGACGAATAAACACACACACACACACACACACACACACACACACATACACACACATACACACACATACACACACACATACACACACACACACACACACACAAATCACTCAGACGAACTAAATAATAACTGGACTGAACTGATAAACACACATGCACAATCACACTGATATACATCCATCTTAATCTGTTCATACCTACCTACCTGTGCTGCTCTTCGCAATTTTTTGCACAATATTTATTTGACTGCTATTTGCACACGATACTCTTGTCAAAATGTAAACTGTTTACTGCTGCTCTTCCCACTACCTGAATTCATACTTCATCAAAAAAGGACTGTTATGTGTTACATTGTTGTGACTGTCATGTACCTCTTTGTTTGCACATTTGCACGTGCACTTTGTCTACTGTGTATTTTTGTATAGAAATTTGATAGTTCTTTTAGATTAACTTAAAAATGTAAAAATTTGTGTTGTAAATTTATGTTGTTGCATGTATGTAGCACCCTGGTCCTGGAGGAACGTTGTTTCGTTTCACTGTGTACTAACTGTATATGGTTAGAATGACAATAAAAGCCTACTTGACTTGACTTGACTTGATCTTTTTAAAAACCCTGAAGACATGCAGTGTACAGTAAATAAACATGCTTTTCTGTACAGATACAAAATATATCACTCTCACTCACTCATCGTCTACACTTTGGGAACGCCAATTAGATTAACCAGTCATTGGACTGTGGGAGGAAACCGGTGTACCCGGAAGAAACCAATGAGAACATACAAACTCCATGGGCTCAGACCCAAGATGGGAATCGAACCCAGACCCTGGAGGTGCAAGGCAACAGTGCTATTCTCTCTAGTAAATAATTGCTTGCCTATAACTGAGCACAACAATTGGTCTGTATAAGTGTTCTGTATATGCATGTGCCTACATCATTATACACCATCATATGATCAGCAGCCTACCACTGTACATGTGCTTGTATATGCTAACACAAACGGCCATCATAGTCGAAACATGCTGTTCACATGCAGGGTTAAATAGATGTGCTCAGTGAGAGAGAGAGATAGATAGAGAGAGAGGGGGGGGGTGAACAAATGCAGGAGTGGAGATGCACATTAACCCATTAATAAGAAATATGTCGCAATTGTTGCTAAGTGAAGTCTGAACATTACACACACACACACACACACACACACAAACACGCTACTGGATTTAAATCACATGAGGCTGTGCATGCCAGTATTAAATGCTTTTTCCACAGTCATTCTGGTCTGCAAGACTTGTGCCAGACAGACTCAACACCATCTTTATAATCATTTCCGACTCCATGCTAGTCATAGCCGTGATAATAATAATGATGTGCTGTGAATTATACAACTATAAAATACAATTTTAACTAACTTATTCAACAGTGCATAAGTGAAAGATGCAGAAGACTTAAATACATTTTTTTTTATCTGAATGATGGTGTATTCATTTAGAAGGAGGTAGACAGTAGGAGATATTCTGCAACGAATGCAAACACATCACACTTGTCACCAGATTTACATTCAAAACTTCAATCCTTGATTTATCAATAGATTATCTTCTACATTACAGCTTGAAAGCATGAACACACCATAGATCACGAACACCCCAACCCCATCACTCCCCCATCCAACCCCCCCTCCCCCATCATAAATTTTACATTTCCTAATTCTGATTTGTACCAGACTCCCCTACAGAATAAATCTAATAAAAAAGTGCTGCTTTGCCAGGCAGATACTTTCTCAACTATGTGTAGAATGTGCTTATCTTTGTTTCACCTAGTACACCATCAAGCATGTTGTACACTGAATAATTTTTGCATTAACCATTATCTGAATAGTAACAATAATAATCACAGCATTGCGTAATTTATTTGACCATATTAATTGATATTTGCTTCTTATTAAGCGTTCTCCATAAACATTAATGAAAAGTTGAAATAGGCCCATACTTTGGTTAGCAATTAAATATAGTTATGGTTGAGATGGTGAGGACATATAAATACTTAGAGCTAATTCTGGATGACAAACTGGACTGGTCAGCAAACACAGAACATGAAGAAACTGGGATCTTGTAACATCTGCACAAATCTCCTACAGATGTTCTTCCAATTTGTGGTGGACAGTAATCATTTCTATGCTGAAGTATGCTGGGAAGGGAACCTCAAATGCAGGGATGCCACTCGACTGAACAATGTGGTTAGGAGAGCAGAATCTGGAAAGAGGGACCTTGGACTCCAGTCACCCACAGTATGGCGTTTAGTGAAAGATTTTTTATCACAGTGCTGCTCTACTGACAGGCTCAGGAAATCCTTTGTTCCCTGGCCCATACTGTACGTCGCTTTAACACCTCTTTACACAACCTGGGAGATGTGATTGGGATTCTTGGACAAATGGTTCCTCTACCACTACGCATCCACGGTTATACATGCTGCGCTCCTTCCTAACAGACTCACTGTTCACTGTTTATCTACTCACTGTGTAACCTAATCTGCACTGAACCTTTCATTACCTTAGTCTTGCACCACTCTTTCCCACTGCCATCATTTTCAATTGCTATAACTCAGTTGCACATCTTAATTTGCACTATTCTGTCCACTGATATTCATTCCTATTCGTTTCATTCCTGCCTCGGGTCTAGTGGAGTTTGCTTGGGGGGTTTCCTCCGTGTACTCCGCTTTTTCTGATTGGTGTTCGCAAATGTAGCGTGTGTGTATGTGTGCATGGACTGGCACCCCGTCCCTGTCTCGTGTCCTCAAGTATCCTGGGATAGGCTCCAGGCCCCCTGTATACACTGTATACATGATAAAGTGGTATAGAAGATGAGTGAGATATCATTGTCTGGACGGGGTGCCAATCCAACACAGGGCACGCACACACCCACATACGCACATATGTTTACTGGTATAAATTGTATTTTCATAAAAGATGCACAAATTGTGTATGCGCATCCTATTGTTATTTAATCTTAGTATCTGCCTTCATTCAGTCCAAGCATGTAAAATCTAAAAGATAAGAGCCATTTAACATCTGGTGTATCAAACAAAAACCCTATATTGAAATGCTTAAGAAGTAAATATTACAGAAGCTTTTTAAAATTGTTCCAGTATAAATGGCTTGTAGTACTGCAAATATTAGTTTTAAATATGCTGAATAGACTGTAATGGGTTCAGAACATGATTTTTTTTTGTGATAGCCCCTTTAAAGGACTGAAACACTGACCTCCAGTGGTCAAATGTAAAGATTACAAGCATGAAAGCGTTAACAACTATTGTACACTGTCCTGTACAGTACACTATTGGACAAGCCTCAAATAATCAATTCACCACCCAGATACCTACATACCCCCCACCGACCTTTATGAGTTCTACGTCAAAGTGCGTCCTTTGAAAAAAGTTCTACGGAAAATACGTCAAAGACAAGCACAAACTCTTCAGGTGCTATATCAGGGAAGAATGGGTCTAAATTCAGAACTCCAGATGTCCAGACGTTTTCAAACTGTTTTGAAAGGAAGAGGAGATGCTACACCATGGTAAACATGCCCCTGTCTTAACTTTTTGTGAGACCTGTAACAGGCATCAAATTTAAAAGGAGTAAATTAGTAGATAAAAGCATAAAATTTCCTTTTTATGCCGTGTTCTATTGTAAATAAAATATCACCTCTTGTAAATTCAAAGTCTTTTAGTTTTCATTATATCCAAGATTAAATCCTCTACTGAAATGGTTCCCCAGAAGACCAACCCATAGAATGCTTTAGGGTGTTCAATGGATGATAAGTTGACCAAAAGAATAATCCACATTCCATAATAGGGATGGATATGGGACCTCAAAGTATTTCAGGTCTAAATCTGGTCATTACCTGATGAGTCCAATCTGAACCTAATTATCCGCTTATCAGGTAATGTATGCCCTAATTCTGCTCACTAATTGATTAGCTGCATTGAAGCTGACCTTTTATAGGCTGTGAGACTCAGATACTTTACAGCTGTACGGTACAAAAATTATACATCAGAACATAAATGGGGAGAAGCAAGGAAAAAGGAGAAAGAGATTTTCATCAATAACAATATTTTTTAATGATTTTAAACAGAGACATAACAAAGCAAACATGTAGTGTCCGTTTCAAGGCACACTTGTACAATCTGTATTTATAAATCCCTTACAAACCTCTACACCCCCACCCTACACATCCCAAACTCCAAGTCAGCCTCACATGTCTAAAAAAGTCTAGACACCAGGGATATTTAAAGAAGGAAAAGAAAGAAACACAAACATGGAGCTGGAAGTCTGGGTTTTGTATGCAAAGAAAAGAGGAGGTGAAAAAACACCACTCAAATAAGAATGGGGTAAAACTATGAATTTATATGAAAATAAAAGTGAAGGAAAGGCGTCCACACCTGAAATTTCAAGTCTGAATCACAGATTGAGTAGTGAATCTTTTTCAGGGATAAACAGGACATAATATCCCTGAGCCACTGGATGTGTGTGGGTGAGGTGGCATCCTTCCATTTAAATAAAAGGGAATGCCAGGCCAGAAGGGATGCAAAGGACAATAATCAATGTTTAGCCAGAGTTAGACACTTATCTTCCTCTCCAGTAATGGCAAAAAGCGCAATCAGGGGGGTCTGGTTCAAGATTGCAATTTAGTATGCGAGACAAAGTTTGACAGATATCCCTCCAGAATTTTTCAAAATTAGGACCTGTCCAATACATATGAATAAGAGATGCCTCTCCGCTTTTACATTTATCACAGCAAGGATCGACATCTGGGTAGAGTTAAGTAAAGTAAAAGCTTACCTTTTTAAGAGAGACAGAGACTTTTATGGGTGGCATAGTGGTATAGTGGTTAGCACTGTGGTCTCTCATTGTGGTCGAGGGTTCGATTCCAGCCTTGAGTCTGTGTGATTAGCAGTTTTTCTCTGGATACTCCGGTGTCCTTCCACAGTCCAAAGATATGTAGATTAGGCTAAATGGTATTGCCAAATTGCCATAGTGTGAGAATGAGTGCAAAGGAGTGGCATCCTATCCCGGGTGTACCCCAAATTGTGCCGAGGTTTCTTGGGATAGGCTCCAGTCCCCCCTGTGAACCTGTATAGGATAAGCAGTATAGAAGATGAATAAATGAATGAATGAATATTGGTTTCTATATGTATGTGTAATCTGTAAATAAGTAAAGTTGACCCTGATGCTCACATCAATCTGAAATAGGGTAAATCTGTCCTCATTAGACCACATGACCTTTTTCCATTATGCTCGAAAGTTCAATGTTTATTCCTACTATCATACTGAAGCCTTCTTTTCTGATTAGCTTCACTAACAAGGGCATTTAAAGACCACACAACTGTTGATTCCCAACATCATATTGTTTATCTAGAAATTCAGCATAAACATACAGATTTCTACTGTCATTCTTTCAACAATGCAACCTCTCCAAGCGTTTAAGTGATCTTTCACTTCATGATTTTTTAACAACATTTCTTCCATAAAGCTAATAGTTTCACCTTATCCTTGAGGCAGGCCTATACACCGATCATGATGACCACCTGCTTATGATTCAGTAGGTCCCCCATTTTGCAACCATAACAGTGTATTCTGACACCTTTCTATCACAACAAGCATTAACCTTTTCATGAATTTGATCTACACTACCGTTTCTATTGGATCGGACTACATGTGACAGCCTTTGCTCCCCACTTGCTTCAGTAAGCCTTGGCTTGACCCCATCATCAGTAAATTGCTTTTCCTTTTTTGGATTACATTTAGGAAATCCTGACCACTGCAGACTAGAAACATTCCACAAGCCCTGCAGTTTTGGAGTTGCCCTCGTCAAAGTTTCACCCTCGTCAAAGTCAGTCAAATCCTTATGCTTGTCCATTTTTTCTGTTTCCAACACATCAGCTTTGGAAAAAAGGTCCACTTGCTGCCTGATATATCCCGCCTACTTAGAAGGCACCATCGTAACAAGATTGAAAATGGAAAATGTAGCTATTGTAAGAAGTGCCAAATTGTGATGGCTATACAACTGGGTCAGAACAACTAAAAACTGCAGCTCTTGATGCACATTCCCAGGCTGCACTGGTGAGAACATACCAAAAGTGATCCAAGGAAGGCATGGATGGCCACATGTGGAGTGAAGGCTGTTAGATCCAATAGAACGACTGTTGAAAGGAAAATGTTAATGCTGGTTCTGTTAGCAAGGTGACAGGATATACAGTGCATGTGGGACATGTTCGGTATTAGGAGGGTGGTCATAATGTTAGGGCTGGTCAGTGTAATTTGACCCTTCTGAAATGGCGTCTCATGGGTCTACTCCTGTACTGAATAGTACGTCATAGGTATGGGATTAATGCTTGTTCGGTCGTACTATTTAGCACGCTAGTATGCAGTGCGCACTGTTTTGAGCTTAAGCGCTGTAGCGGAATGAGCGCTCGCGCATGCGCAGTCCGCGGCGTGCGCTCTGCTCTGCTGCAGTGACAGTGTGTATCAGCGTTTAGCTTTTAGCCACCGGGCCTCGTACTGCAGCACGGATCAGGCCAAATCCTGCCCACATGTCACCAGATACCGACAAAGAAATGCACAGGTGAGCAATTCCTGACGTACTACAATAATGCGATTAATACAACAGATCAGGCTCTAAGCTATTGTATTATATTATATTAAATAATATAATACACGTATACATTTGACGGCGGTTTAACTCGTGACCAGGTCGTTTTAACCACACCTCATGGGGTTTTGGTGTATATTCGATATTTTCGCAGTGCGTGAAACAGCAGATAATCCAGTGTGCTCGCGCGCGCGCGTGTGTGTGTGTGTGAGAGAGACCATGACCTTCCAGACTGCGGTGCTAGAGCCGCGTTTATTTAAAGGAGCCTTCTGTCTGAAACACACACACCGCAACATGTGGGCTTCACCTGCAGCGCATAAACAAAGCCATCACCTACGTTTATGCTGAACTAAAATATTCACTTTGAGCCGTCTCTGAAACATGTGAAAAACGGTGTCGTTTTGGTTTGTAATAATTTGTTTAATAAGCGCGCCGACTCAGTGTGTAAAGACATTGCCAATGTCATGCCATATAAACACAATCCACAACCAGGTCAGACGGTCGGTCTGTTTTTGATATTTTCACATCTGGAGAGAGATCATACTGTCATCCTTAGGTGATATTGTTATTATTATAAGTTTTGTATTATTATTATTATTCTTAATAATAATAATAATTTTATTAATTATTATTATTATTATTATTATTAATAATATATGTACTGTGTTTTTATAATCAGTCTGTTTCTGTGCATTAGTGGGAAACAAAGCTTGTTCAGTGTAATAAGCATGCATCTCTTCGTCTACTGCTCCAATAATAAATAATGCATCACATGCTAAAAATCGCCAAAATGCCAAAGTACATCTGCACTGTGTATCACCACACCGCGTTACCGCTTCATCTTTTGGGTCAGAAATACACTTTCTGTATGATCAACAGATGTGTTTAGATTGTGTCGAGGTGTTGGGAGCCTGTACAGAGCATAATTTCAAAATGGAGCAAAAAAAAAAAAAAAAAACATGGAGCTTTTTAAATGATGCATAAATAACAGATCAGTGCAAAAAAGCAGTGTCATTATAAATTTTTCAAACTCTGGATAGTAGTTTAGCACATTGCCATTTGGGGTGGTGTATTCTAGTGAGTAATGATTCTGATTCTGAGTATTATCGGAAAACTGTGTATAAGCTTGTTCAGTGTAATAAGAAAGCTTCTTCGCTTAATAATAAATAATATAACGCATATTCAAAACTCCCCAAATGTCAAAGTACATCTGTACTGTTGACCACTGTAATCTGGACCATACCACACCACATCACGTAATTAAAAAAACATGCAGCTTTTTTTTTTTTTTTTTTTAATTAAAAGCATTGCGATTTATAAATTTGTAAAATCCTGGATAATAGTTTAGCACATTGACGGATTGAGATTGGTGTATTCTGGTAAGTAATGACCTTACTCAGTTTTTCACTAAGACACTTAAGTAGCTCTAAAAACCCAGAGCATTTTTAGCCATTTTTGCATTACTACTGTATATATAGTATATATAAATATAATAACTATAATATATATATTAAAGGCGTCAGGATTGTGCAATATGGAGAGACACCTTCTTTAAAAAAAAAAAAAAAAAAAAATATATATATATATATATATATATATATATATATATATTTTTTTTTTTTTTAGAACAACCTATCCAAAAAGAGTAACTGGATTTTATTTAAATTTAATCTACTATACAGCCATGACTGAGCAAAAAATGGGTCACACAGGCAAATAACTAGCACCAATGTGATTTTTCATGGTTGTTTCCATTTGTTTCTGTGCCTAAAAATAATAAGAATACAAACATTTTGTGAGTTCAACATTTTTGCGACGTTAATTCTCATATCCTGGAAGCAGTACAATTTTTTGCATTTTTAAAACTAATGAAAACTTTGATTCTACTTGACATATCCGAAAACTCAAATGTACAGTTTGATGTCTGAAGCCTCCTCCATTGACACACACTGCAGCACTTCTATATAATCAGTATTTTTTTTTTATTGTTGATTAACCTATGCTGTGTTGCTTGCATGGATCTGTACCGCTTGAGTTTTAAGGGTTTTAAACACACGGATAATTTTTATTTTATTTTATCCCCTGTTTGTGTGAAATATGCAAATTGTTTAATGAGATTTTAATGATAATTATTCTCTCTCCCAGGCAATAAGAATTCTCAATAAAACCGCAAAGGAGTTGGGACTGTAAAGGCAAACGGGTGGTTGACAGCAGCCTGTGGGGCAGACATGGGTGATTCTGAGAATGGTAAACATTAAATATTTATGTAAAGAATTAAAGAATATAAAAATACAAAGGGGATGTGTGTGTGTGTGTGTGTGTGTGTGTGTGTGTGTGTGTGTGTGCGCGCGCGTGTACAGTATGTGTACATGTGCGTGTATGTTAACGTGTGCGTGTATGCGTGCGCGTGTGTGCGAACATCCATGTGTGTTACTGTGCAAAAGTTTGTTAAACTGTTATTCTGTAAAGTAAGTATTAATAGTTCATTTTTATCAGTTAACAATATGGAACGTAATTATCATAAGAGAAATCCAAATTAGTATTTGGTGTGACCACCAAAACAGCATCAATTCTTCTAGGTACACTAGCACACAGTTTTTGAAGGAACTGGGCAGGTAGGTTGTTCCAAACATCTTGGAGAATAATGTGGATCTGGACTGCCTCGCATCCTTCTGTTTCTTCATGTAATCCCAGACAGACTCGATGATGTGGAGATCAGGGCTCTGTGTCAAAACCAACTCTGGCCCAAACCAACTCTTGCAGGACTCCTAGTTCTTCTCTCCACTGGAGATAGTTCTTAATGCCATTGCCTGTATGTTTGTGGTCGTTGTCCTGCTGCAAAATATATTTGAGGCAGATGAAATGCCTCCCTGATGGAACTGCATGATATATAAGCTTGTATTCCTCAGGCAGGTTTAGGTCTGACCAGGTTTAGAGGAATGTTTTTTGTTTGAGTCACACAGTGACCTATGAATAATTCAAGCATAAAAATTATCTATTGTAAGATGGATTAGTGCAAAAGCAGGTGCAGATGGATTAGTGCAAAGCAGGTGCAGATGACAATAAATTATCAGGCCAGTGATTAGTATACTGGTGATCCTGAATGCTGAGTCATTGTAACAGATGAGGGGGGAAAGGTGGTTGCTGCTGTGGCTCTTGCATAAACAATCAAGTTTGAGTCTGTGGCAGTAAAATGTTTGTTCTCATTTCTTTAATTTAATGTACAATATTTAATGCAATATAAAGAAATGTGGGATGGCTCATGACTTATGCACAGTAGTGTGTGAGTGTGTGTGTGTGTAGCTCAAATGCATGAAATAAGCCTAAACATGTTCTTGGCACATTAGTTTTCTAATTAAAATTTTATCATAAGTGTAGGAGCTGAGCTGATATACATTTCTAATCTGTTGCATTAGTGAAAACAGAGGAGCTACTCGTTTCATCAGAGGAGCAGCAATATATAATTCTGCACTGCCCCACTGCTAGTCATCAGCCTTCTCTGACTGGGGAATCTCCCACTATACAAGACTCATTGAAGGAGACTGAGACAGAGGCACACCCTGACGACATGATGGAGCAGTCTAAGGAGGACCAATACATCTTACCAACGCAGAGAATCACTAGGCCAGCGGTGGAACCAGAACCCTTGCAACCAAATAGCTTAATAATTCAAGATGTCATCTGTAAGACTGGTGAGACAGAACTCAAACAGGACAATAAATCAGACTTTCATTCTCATGAAGCAGATGCTGACCAGAACCCAGAATATGACCCCAAGATGACCCTTGATGTTAACCACCAGGATTCATGCATGTTGGTCTGTCAGCACTGTCAAAGACGGTTTACTACCAAGCAAGGCCTGGAAAGGCACATTTGTTCCATGTCATCCTGCCACACACAGATATTTAAATGCCGCTACTGCAGGAAGTGCTTCAATACACAGTTCTGTAGGAGAAGACATGAGAGAAGACATAGTAACACAAATAAAAGGACAGGTGGACTCATAATTAGCACTGTACCACAGGATGTTAGAGAGTCTCAGGAAATGGTCGCTTCACAAGAGGAAGACCAACTTTCCCTGGGTTCACTGCCAGTCAGCAACACTCCTGCAGCTGATTTAGAAGGAAAAGGTAACTCAGATGAAACTGGAGAGACTAAGTGCTCTTTTGCCTGCAAGTACTGTAAGAAAGCATTCGGAAGTCATACCAGCTTGAGAAGGCATGAGCGCAGGATACACGAGCGCCGTCTGTTACCAAGAGGAGTCCGTCAGAAAGTTGCAAATTCTCATAAGGTTCAAGTTCAGCATCCAGGTGGTGCGTCAGAAACTGCTTCCCATACACAACAACAGCGTGATGAGGTCAGACATGAAGAGGAATATATGGTCGATATCTCCAACAACATCTCTGAGAACCTCAGCTTTTATATCGATGGGAAAATCATTTCCACCAGTGCTGTTACCAATTGCGAAGTGATGGAGATGAATTCTGCTACTGCTTTGATTGGTCTGGATGCATTAATAGTCAATCCAGCTCAGATTGCACAGGCCCTTAAAATAGAGTCTAATTACAGCAAAATGACCTCTGACCTCAATGGTCAATCCTCTGGCAGAAGGAGGACCTCTACCCCACCTTTACTGCCACAAATCAAAACTGAACTGGAGTCTGAATCTATCTTAACAACACCTTCCTCTTCCTCTGAAGGTACATTAATTGGCACTGTATTTCCCCGGACACTAGAGACCATTGTTTTACAAAAAGAGAAAACTATTTATCTGTCCCCTAAGCTAAAGCAGCTCCTACAGAACCAGGACAGCAGTAAGTCATCACTTTCTCTGATCAGTGAAGGCCAAAAACTCTGCCCACCTTTATCATTAACACTTTTACCTGCAATAAGTAGCAGGTTTAAGAGAAGGACAACATCCCCTCCTAATTCTCCACAACAAATCAGTGCACCAATTGAAAACCCTACCAGTGTACAGGAAACGGACTCTTCTGCACCTAAAGTGCCAAAGCTAGACAGTAACTGCATGTCTGCTGTAATTAGCTTATCTAAAAAAGAGAAAAATGAAATTGTAATTGCAGCTACAAGCAGAACTAAACCCATTCAGGAAGTTCTGCCATTGGACTGCTCTGCACCAGGGACTGGCGGTAGGTCATGCAATCAGCAGCCACTAGATCTCTCCAGTGCTGTGAATAAGAGAGACGGTGAGATCTTAGATGATTGTGTTCTGGATCTGAGCATGAGTAGAAAGAGTACAGAATCTGACGCAACTGGATGTTTAGCCTTACAGACATCAGCTAAGAGAACTAAACCCAACTCAAGCATGTTGGAGAAAGTGCTGTTAAGCCAGTATGCTGCAGTGGATGTTTCTACAGCAGCAGATGAAAATGCTTTACCAACAGATGTAGCCGCAACAACCGTGTCTGAGCCACTTCATTTTAACCCTGAAAGTGTTATGATTGAGCTGCCCACACCCTCTCCTGCACTGAATGCAACCCCTTCTCCACCAAATTCTGCTGCACTGGACACTGCCTCTTCAGCCCAGCCCCTTTCGGCTACTCCAGAGCCTACAGAGATATTTCTCCCAGCAGAAACATGCATAACCAATCAAGAGCTACACCCTATTTGCACCACTGCTCAGTCTTCCAGTCCTGTACCACTCAACACACCCATGGAACTCTCTGTTGGAAATTCTTTGGCAGCTTTTAATGTGACTCTTCCCAATTGGCTTAACTCTGCCCCTGGAAGTGTTACCCATGCACTCATCCCCACAACACCAACTCTAAGTTTACAAAGTCCTCAGTTTCTTACAGATACATCTGTGTGTGATCTAGCACAAAGGACCTTGGTGATTGATTCTGTCTTGTCACCTGAAGCACATATAATTTCTCCTGTGTTGGTAAACCAGTCGAATATCAGTTCCCTGAGTTTTTCTCCAAACGTAGTTGTTATTGAATATACTGTTGCACTGGAGTCATCTAATACAACCTCTGGAACCCAAGCTAATGCCATTGAAAAAACACCACAAGATCACATTGAGGAACAAGAACTCCAGGCTTCATCTCAAATGCAGACTGTCAACATTGAGCCATCAGTTCCAGAACTGCCAGAAGCTGCCACTGTTGAGGCTCAAGATCAACTACTGGACTCGGCTTCTACTGGACAATCATTAGAGAATTCAGTAGCTGCAGTCCTGCCATCACTCGTTCCCAGTGTTTCAGAAAAAGTAGAAACAGCAGTGGAGTCTGGAGAAAATTCATCCTTAACTGATAATCTGAAAGTGGAAACCTCAGAGGTTTCCATAAGGCACAACCCTATGATTGAGGAGCAATCACACTTGCCCACTCTATGTAAGCACTTCATGTGTAATGCCTGCGATCAGGTCTTCCAGTCCATGAAGGGACTGAGCCAGCATATTGGTGAACATTCAGACACTTGGCCATACAAGTGTGAATTTTGTGTGCAGTTGTTTGAAAGAGACAATGATTTATTTGAGCACCGATCCAGTTATCATGGCATTGGTAAAATCTATGTCTGCAAAATTTGCTCAAAAGGGTTTGCCTTTCTCTGCAACCTAGAGCAACATCATCGAGATCTCCATCCTGGTCAGGAGTGCTCACACACTGAAGTTGAAAATGGAAAGTTAAGACCTGAAAACCACAATACTCCACTAAGGGCTGATGTTACCACAGTGTATCATACAAAAGACAAACATAGTCAATTTTACCAAACATCTTCAAAACCAGAGGCTGACAATAACTCTGAAAGCACGTCTGAGGAGTTATACACTACCATCAAGATTATGGCATCTGAAGGTGTCAAACCCAAAGTGACAGATGTGCGGCTTGGTATTAACCAGCATTACCCAAGTTTTAAGCCCCCTCCATTTCCATATCACAACCGGACACCAGTTGGGCCAACCACCACTACAGCCACTAATTTCACGACTCATAATATTCCACAGACATTTAGCACTACCGTTCGCTGCACCAAATGTGGCAGGGGCTTTGACAACATGCCCGAACTGCACAAGCATATATTAGCCTGTGCTAATGCTAGTGACAAAAAACGCTACACTCCAAAAAAGAACCCCATTCCACTCAAGCAGTTTGCAAAAGTGCAAAATGGAGTATTGTTGCCTGCTAAAGGCGTCAACCTTAGGCAGAATGTCTCTCAAAAACCTGGACAACCAAAAAAACTCCATTGCCATGAATCTGAACCTAAAACTAAGCTGAGCGCTCATAGCAAGAGGAAATCTATGTGGGTACAGAGAGGCAGGCCAGTAGGGCGAAAGAGTTCACACGAGGACCTGGAGGTTTATGTTTGTCCTCATTGTAGCAGGGAGTTCACTTACCATGCCAGCCTGAAGAAACATATGGCTTTCAGCTGCCCAATGAAACCGATTTGCAGGAAGCCTCCAAAAAGAAAAGGTAGCATTGCATCCACACAGGAAAATCATGGACGTATCCGCACACGTGTCTCAGACGTAATAATGAAACCACAAAGGTTAAATCAAGGACAGAAATCCTTTGAAAAAAAGACCAATGAGTCTGGATCAGAAAGCAATGTGAATCTACCGGTCAAGGCTCATATTGGCAAAGGGAAAATCAGTGTGCGGAATTATAGGCCTAAAACATCTGATATTCTCTCAAGCTCAACAGTTCACCTAAGTAAAAAAAATAGACTCATTCTGATGGAAGCCATTCAATCACCGTTGACATCCAAATCTTTAGTAGCACTGGGGAAATCTCAGCAGCAGAGTAATGGGGTACATGGCATGGAGAGTCCAATAAAACAAAGAGCTGAAGAGTTGAAGCCCAGCACAGAGGCCTCAGTGCGAGTGCGAGGTCCCATTACCCGCAGACTACAGCAGGTTACGTCTAATGTTGTGTCTAATGCTAATAAAAAGGCTAACACAGCAAATTCAGCTAAATGCTTAGTCCAGACAGATGACCAGAATGTTGCTGCACATCAAGCATCTGCAGAGTCAAATAAAGAAAGTCAAAAGACTTAAAAAAAAATCTTAAACTATGACAGTTATCTGTAAATAATATCAATTGAGGGTTATATGTTTTAGTTTAAATAGAAAATTTTAACCTTATAAGACAGGTTCTCTTTCTACCCCAGCAGAAGCCATACCTGACTCCACCAGTTTAATTAGTTGTCCTTGGTTTTCAATATTAGACTATTAGGTATGGCTGCTGCTTGTTTGGAGTGGAAGCCTGAAATGAGGAAACCCTGATTGAAAATAATTGCAAAATAAGATTTCAGAACTGTGCTAAAAAAAAAAATGCAGCATTGCTTATAGGGAACTAACACAGAAACATTTGACTGTTTTCCTGTCTATTTATCAAAGTAATATTACTATATAGGAAGTATGGTTGGAGGACGAAAGCAACAAATAAAGCAGTGCATATGAAACTGGACTATTGGAAAACACTAACTTGTGTCTTAACAAGCTTTTCGTACATCCAAATATACTTGTAAACTGGCCATATAGTATGATGTTATTTTTTTAGAATAGATAAACACATTACAACTACATTAAACAATTTTGTACTACTCCAGTAAGTCATTACATTAACTGAGATTATTTGCCAAAATAGTTAATAAGGTAAGGATTAACATGTTGATAACTAAAGAGTTCCGTACATATTTGCAAAAATGCAAACACATATGACTGTGTTTGGCTATGTTGGAAACTATAAAGGTGAATATGTCTAAGAAGCTGTATGCACTTATAATGAGGGGCTCCAATCATTTTTAATATATAATGTTGATCTCACCCCAGTGTCTCCTCTATTAATCATGATACCCATTATCTAAATAATGCACTTATACTGATCAGCCATAATATTAAAACCAATTGTCTAATATTGTTTAGGTCCCCCTTGTTATTCACGTAACATCTTAGTGGTTTTAATATTATGGCTTATCTGTGTATTTTGTATAGTTTATCACTATCAGATTTTCCTACGTCAGCTGTTTCTGTATGTAAAACAATACTTTAATCAGAGAAGCAGCTTTAGTACTCATTTTTTAAAAACATATTCACATAGCAAAAAAAAACAACCAACCAACCAAAAAAAAAAAAAAATAGATTTGATTACATTTAGACAATTGTTTTTATTTTCTGTAAGCACTTTATCACAATCGCTTGTGTCACACTGCAATAATTGATTATTTTTGAAGACATTAGTGAATTACTTAATATTAATGTTAGTGCAAACAAGAATACCTATACTCCTCATTAAGCAGACTCTTGTTAGCAGATTTTGTTAATTATTATTGCTGCATATATCTCATACATGTAAATATGGTGACTGGTAGATTGGCAGTAAACTGGCAGGTAGATTTGTGCTATCCAGTTAAAGGCATACTTCCTAATGGGCAAGGGTGTATGGAATAGTATTAATAAAAATGAAACGGTGAGAAAACTGGGTAGCGATGGAACTTCTACCACATCACTCTCACGTTGCGTTTTATCCCTGTAAACAGGCAGCATCTGAGACAGAAAACACTCAATTTGTTCTGAAACTTTATATTATTAAGCACATATGATCAGCTGTGTGTAGCATTTGTTGTGTTCATTATATTGGTGTCCTTATACATGTATGTTTTAAAAACAATTGTTCTGTGATTTGCACAATCCATGTTGATAAGCCTATAATGTGTTGTTTTTTGGGAACAGCTGTTGATACCACTTAGAGAGAGAGAAAAAAAGAGAAAGCCTTAACGGTTTCTGGTGAGACTGTAGCTTTGCTGAGATAAGCTGCTTTAATAATAAATTATATTTTGCTTTGGCACTGAAGGACTGGTGTTAAATTAGGATTTGTTCAAGTATCACTAACAGGTTTTGTTTTGTTTTGTTTTGTTATAATGGGTAAATGAAGGGTAATAAGGGTTTACAGGTATATGTTTACATATGAATTACTTTTTGTACATAACAAAAGGTCAGTAAAATCAAAGTACATAAGCATGGGCATACATTGAATACTGAATACAGCTGATTATTCAACAGTAGTATTTATTAGATTTGAGACCGAATCCTTTTCTTGCAAATAAAATGACTTGATTCATTTCACAAATGATAGTTTTAATTTTAAACATCTTTTTGCACCTTGCAAATCACCATATACCACAGATCTTAAATAATATTTGCTCTCATACTACCAAACTACAATAACAACACTCATGTACTTATATTAATGGAGAAGCTGTGAATAAACAGGATCTAAAAATCCTAATTTTACTTGTGATATGTCTGTGGAAAACTGATGTTAACATCCAAAGCATGTCTGTTTGAGCCACAGTGCTTTTGAAATGCTGTTATGTATGTTAAAATAAATTGCTCTGTGATAAACATACAGGAAGACCAGAGTTTGTTTATCCAGCTTTTGTTTATTTAACGTTTTTCTTTATTCTAGGAACAAGATGTACGATCGGTTAAAAACATATTTGTTATAATAAAATAAAATAAAATCTATAATTCTTGGGAAAAAGATGACAACCTTGGCAACATTCCATTAATAGCTGATGGATGCTATGAAGGTTATTACATAAAAATAAAATCTTACTTTTAAAGAATGCTTTTGCCAGCAGATGGCGTGCTACATTGCTATAATATACAGGAGCTCAAAACATTTTCATCCATTTTCTGATGAACATCTGAGCCAACGTCACATCCTTTCATCTGACTCTGTTAAACATTTACATTTATTCATGTGCTTTTAACCAAAGTGAATTAACTTTTAGCCAGAATTCAATCTGAAGTTGACACTTAAAAGGACCTCGGTGGGAACCAACTGCTAAACTAAGATCCCACCAACTGCAAGAACCTGCAAGGGCCTGAAAGTTGCAACAAAACCACAAGCATTATTGAAGTGATAGCCACAGCCTTTACTCAAGCACTTGCCTCGATGACTTTAAATAACAAATGATACAATGAGTCAAAGAAACCTAACTTGGAACAACAGCAATAATAATAATAATATGATGCACGTCATAAAACACCTTGATAGCCATAAATAAGTGTTTAGTGTGTATCTGCATTGTGTGTCGTTGTTCTGAGAGGGACTTCAGCACTTTTTAATTGTGTTAAAGGATTTTTGAGGAAGAAAAAACCTTGTCATGTGTAAATTACTACAATCACTTAAATATAAATACAACATGAGCATAAAGTATATGTGTTGTTTTTTTTATATTTTACATAAATCTATTAATTTGGTTTAGAAATACTACTGTATATTGTTGATGTTTCTCTCTAGCATATATGATAGAATATATAAAGACAAGGCAATTCAGCATATCCAATCCATTCACCATCTGATTTATGGATGGTGGGGGCAACCAGAAAACCCAGGGACACTCATGGTAGGACAACAGTGATGTCCTACTATTGTGACCACACAGCTCATGATATTGTATGCGTGCTTTATGGTCTCTGTGGGGTCTTTGCATGTTTTGAGTACCCTCGGGTGCTTTGTTTTCCTCAAGAAACATAAAGCAGCTACTGAGTTGGTTGTCTATGGTACACTGTCTTGTGTGTGAACCTATGCAAGCATGAGGGATGGACTGGTATTCCCAGGGTGTACTTCCACATTGTGTCCTGGATGAGCTCAGGATCCACCATGACACTGACCAGGATAAAATGGTCAGTTGAAGATATAAAAGGGAAACATTTTTAAGCATAGCCAGTATTTTGTGCTACTACATATGGTCAGGCGTAAAATTGTTTTCATACAAACTTTTAATTATGATTGCTAGATGCTTAGGTCAGAGACATACCAAAATGATTTGTTTGTGAGGTGTTCCTGGTATGTAGTGGTCACTGGCGAACCTGTGACAAGGTCTTGGTGCCCAAAGCTCACTGACACACATGAGGAGAGAGGGCAAGCCTTTCTGATCTGATCACACGGATGAGCTACTGTACGATAAACGACTGCAAAAATTATCACTGGATAGAATGGAAAGGAATCAGAACACACTGTGCATCACATCTGGCTGCTAATGAGTGCTGCATAATTATATTATACTTGTCAGTATGCCCATGCTGACCCATATCCAGTGGTCAAGTGGGGACACATGACCATCAGAGTTGGACTATGGAGAAACAGGAAAAGGTGGCCTTTACATCCCTTACATCATGTAGATGCTTGTGTGCATGTTTGTTGCTTACCGGGGGGTGGCACCAGGATGCACTACAGAAAAAAGGCAAGCCAGCAAGAGCAGTGTGATCCTTTGCATTGTTCTTCTGGAACACTTTGGGTCCTGGCATTCGTTCGATGTTACTTTGACACATACCACATCAACATAAACACTGCTGTAGACAAAGTACACCTTTCCATGGCAACAGCATTTCTTAATTGTCATGGCCTGTTTTAGCAGGATGATCATTTTGATTCATACATATTTTCTCACACATTTCATACTAATTTCCCTAATTTTCTTTTGGTTCTTTGGAGCTGCTTCGTGACAATGGTCCTTTTGAAAAGTGTTATACAAATAAAACTGAATTGAATTAGTATACACTGCCACACAGCAAAAATGGTCAGTGATGACTTGATCTCCGAATTCCCCAGATCTCAATGTGCATCTGTGGATGTACTGTACAAATAAGTCTGATCCGTGCATGCTCTACCTTACAATATAAACGACATAAAAGGTCTGCTGCTTTGGGAACACAAGTCGTGCCCTACACAATATTGGCCAGATGGATTTAAATATGGCTATTTTGTAAATAATTTTATATCAAACTTCATAAATTACAGATCTTGATATCATTTATTCTCCACTGTTCAAAATTAGAAGAGGGTTTCCGCTGTACAACAGGCAAATCAGGTCACAGGAAAACACATTGCATTTAGCTTTACATAACAACGTTGAACTGTTTCTTCCTTTTCAGTTGCGTATTTGTAAGAAGATCAGGCACATGAGGCCAGTATTGACACGATCTACTCCACATAAACGACAGACAAAGCGGATTGGTTGAGAGAACTAGCACGAGAGTTTGACTGATGTATCCTGTCGGGGAGGGGCGGAGCTAGTGACCCGTAGAGCAACTGAAGCCCAGGAAATGTGCACACAAAGTGAATCCAAACTGCAGTCAGTCTGTGTGCGTACGCGCGCGCGCTCTAAAGCTATTCTTCCACAGAAGACCGACAAACCATGCTTTGCTAATAAGAGATGCGATATATCTCGTCCATGCTGTCTTAATTCATTTGGATTCATTGTTTTGCTTTAATCGACTGAAACGCCTGAATAAATCCGTTTGTCTTCTTAGTGTTACTGTGGTAGCTTAACCTTTAAAAAGAAAGTCAGCTCTTTCCGGCTAGCTATTGGCCAAAGGTGACATCATGCTCAAAAGCCCCGCCCCTATCAACCCCCGCAACGCGCGCAAACACTTGCACGCGGTCATGCGGCGTAAACAAAGCACGGCTCAGCCAGTTTCTTTAAGGACCAGGTGCTTCTGCATTCATCAATTTCCCGCCATCTTTACCGTCAGCACAGACACAGCAGATCCTTTATCCAGAGTTATTTCAATCATTTAAGCAGCATAGTCACTTCACAATAATTATGATGAAGCTGTACGAACAATGAAAACCGTTATAATCATTCACAACCACACAAACCGATTTCACCACTACAAACTTTTTTAATGATCCTCCGCCTTTCAGTAAGAGTGAGACAGATACTCTGCACCATCAGTACCCACCAAACCCGCCTGTGCCCGGTCTGAACCGGTTCGGAGGAGGGGGAAGAGCGCGCGCTCCCATTACGCCCCCTCCTATCACGCGCCAAAACACAGAAGCGCGCGACCCGGCCCTGATTTTCACATCTCCATTGGCTTTCAGAAACGCTCGAGCCTCCGCAATGGCCGTGTGTTAATTGGTCGGCGGTCTCCTCCTGCTGACGACGACAATGTTGTGATTGGTTAACATCCGTGAGAGCGCTCGATTCTCATTGGTTGCGGTTTTTTTCTTTACAAACGCGAGGAAGAGAGTTGTAAACGAAGCGCGTGCTTAAACAAAATTGCAGGGGTGAAAATAAAGCGTGCGTCTTTTCCATCCTCTTCAGCACCGCGGCCTGAGTCAAACGCCTGGATCCACCGCTCGTCGCTACCGCTTTCCTGGGAGACCAGTGAGCTGATGATCCGCCTTCTCTCCATCACTGCCTCTGTTCTCCACCATTTTGTCGAAGTTTTCAGCCGTACCGTTAGCTCGTGAGTGTAGAGTATATATAGAGAGAGAGAGCCCCGGCTCTGGAGGCTTTTGTTTTTGCTCTGTGATAGGGCAGTTCAACGGCGCCCTCTTTTTTCCATCACGCTTGATAGCCGCAGAGCAGGGCGCAGCCTTTCTCCGTTTCTAATCTCAGATTTTCAAATTGGATGTATTATTATATTGCGTATCCTGCGGGATCCTGGACCGGGTGAGACGGGAGAAACTAGCAGTCGGTGGGAAATAAAAGGAGCTAACCCCGGTTAGCCTTCTCCATTGTTTTGAGTCCCGTCACCACCCGAGCCCGAATCCCGCGCGCGTTCTTAAATCCATCACCAGATAAGCTTTTTATTAGTGTTTTACTTTCTTATTTTTATTAATTCTATTTGCATATTGAAAAAAAAACATGTGTTCCCGGGTGTGGTTCGTAACCGACCGACGTATTAGCCAGGAATATCCGCAGATTCAGATCCTGCGGGCTCTGAAGGAGCGATGCGCCGAGGACGACGTTGAATTCCGCTATCTCTTAATGGATGAGATCGTTATAACCATCACAGACGGACAGCTGGGTAAATATAGCACACAAAACACACACATTTTTAATTATAACATGGAAATTATTTGTAGTTAACGTTTAGAAGATTTTTTTTTATTCAAAATTCTTTTTGTCATGATAACTAGCTGAGAAATGTGTTGAATTGGTGGGGGGCTTATGGGTGAGGGGGCTGTTAGGAGATTGGGGGGGGGGGGGGGGTTAGCTTCATGCTAATCTGTGTGACACTGACCGCCTAACCCAGTTTTTCCAGTCAGATGATGGGGGTTTCTCAGGACTGAGGGTCTCGCACATGTGTTTTTATATATATATATATATATATATATATATATATATATTTAAATATATTACACGCACTGTATACTGTCTACATTTTCACCCACTCGAGATGAAAAACAGTGCTGTTATCTAGCAGGAAGACGACACACACAGAGAAGGCTCATGATAGTGAAAATATGTGAACCAGTTTTGAAGGAGGAAAAGGCGAGACATGACCGCCGGTTAAAGCAGGACGAGTCTGTCTGTCTGTCTTAGTGCCGTGACGCACCGCAGCGTCAACCGGTGGTTACTAATGAACATTGCGCTGTAGATTTTGAGGTGTGTCCACACAGTGGTCTATAGGATGTTCAATGGATGTTGTGTTACCCCCCTAAAAAAAAACATGCATTCAAACAATACTTCTGCACATCTATTTTGTGAAAACAAGATGGCTGACTAGTCTAGTGACAGACTGGTGCATTTAGATTCCAGTCAGAGCTTTTTCCTTTACTGTCACGTTAAGTACAACTAGATTAGAGCTGGACGAGTTTGTCTCAGACTGCAGGATACTATTATGTCGAAGTGGTAAACCACTGTGGATATTAATATTCAGTTCTTTTGTAAATGATACCCCTGATCACTCCTGTGCATAAAGAGTTATTTCCTTTTATCCAGGTGCAGAAAATACGTGTATGCTAAGTGCCAGCTGTCGTCCTCGAGACGTTTTTGAGTGTCGATTTGAGAGGCGGTCAATCATCCTTGTTTGACGCTCGTCCTTCAGTGTCGGCATGGTGTCTCCTGGCTCTTGCATGTTACCATCTGGAGGATTGGCAAATTGTTCCGTCTGCAGTTTGGGGGGGGTAGTGGAGGGTAGCTTGAAGAGGGTAGTTCGAATTTTTCATCTGATGGTTTGGACATTTGGTATTAATACGGTGCCAGATATTTTGTTAAAACCCTCGTGAGGTTGTTTGGTTGTTTTGTGTTGTCTTCTGGAAGTTACCCAGTACTTTTGAGTAGTCATAACATTTTAGGAAAACTATACAATGACCTTCAAAAATCCTCCAAACATTTTCAGAGGGTTATGATATTACACAGAGTTCCTGAGGTTTCACGGTGTGATTTTTTCCTACAGGATTTCAGCACTTTGCTTGATCATATTATTGGACTGTTTTTTCTACCTGTTTTAATTTGGGAACTCTTGTCTAATAAATAATGTCTCTGAGGATGATTCGCAGGTTCACACCTGTTCAGAGAATGTGGCATCACAACTAGAGGAGATGTGTGCTTGGCTAGGTTTGTGTCGCGGATGTTGGCAAGTTTAATCTTCTAGCCTGAATCCTGGAGAGATCAGATTAGGACCTCGGACAGCTGGTCAGGTTTGGGATTTACACATGCGTCATCAGAACAAGACACCTTTTGACTGGGACATTTGACTTAACCAGGTCTATCACAGAAAGATAGATAAGGGACAACACAATATAACAAAAATATACATTATTTGGATAAAAAAAAGGTGGATAAAAATTTAGGTGCGTCTTAGGCATGCTATAATGACGGATTAGGACATATCATAAATGACGGTGCATTTCTTACATCGAGGGAAGACAGACGCCGCAGCCCTGCCCTGTCCACATGGCACAGCTAGCACTCGTACCGAATCACAGCTGTAGGCTTCTTTTGTAGCCATACAGCCTGCTGAAGGGTTGAACACAGGGAATGTGTTGCGAAGCCAAACGAAACAAGCTGCATGTATTTGAGACGTGTGACAGCGGGAATGTCCCGTCCTGCAGTGTTTGTGACAGAGGGAGAGAGTGGCGCATCGCAATTGGGCTGCAATATGGCACTGGCCATTCCTCCAGCAGATGAGAAATGTAACACAATGGCTTTGCTGTCACTGCTTGCTTTGGTATACCAGCAAAAAGTAGTGTAGTCACAGTGCAGCTGCTAGCGGCTGCACACAATGGAGGATAATGAACTATTTACATCATAAAACAAAGGCAAATTCATTTTGCATTTCAATCTCTTAACAGCAGTCTAATAAGAAAACACTGTAGGGGGGGGAAACAAACTTGGTTTTAACACCTTCTAGTTAAATTACCCTTTTGGTTACCTTTTAGAATATGTACTTTTTGTTTAAGAGCTACTTTTATTTACATATTACATATTGTTGGGTCTGTATTGAACATTTTGTTTAAATGCAGAGGACAAACCTGTGGGGATCATTTCCAAAAGTGAAACATGCCATGAAAAGTGTGGGCACTACAAAGCAATTGTTATACACCCTCTTACCAAAAGGGGACTTTGCTTCCTGTTTGGAACAATTTACACATTTGTAAGAGTCTAGGTTTGGTACGTTATTCCCACCAAAATTTTATTTTATTATTATTATTATTATTAATTAATTAAGTCATTAAGTTTTTATGTGAACAATAAGACATAATATGGGATGCCACCTAGTTGTAGCACTAACTTCAAACAATTGCTACCCTTATCTAGCACCTATTTATTAAGATTTATTATTCCCTTCCTACATATCAGTGCTGGTAACTACAAACAAATTTGAAGCATAACAGTTTGTAGTTAATTCTAAAGATTCAGATACCAGGTGTACATTTATCAATGTACACATAGTACTTTTTTTATTTTTAAGTTGCCTTTTTTTTACAGGAATGTCATTGGTGTTATCAGATTGTAGCACACATTCTACACATCTAAGTAAATGTTACACATTTAAGCATGTGTGTGTTCTATAAACTTGCACATCACTGAGGTTTGTTTGCAGTGGTAGACACAGTAATGCTTTATTTCATTTTATTTTGCAAACACAAAAAAACATGGTCTGTGAGTGCAGGTGGTTGATATTGCCCAGGCATGACCTCTGTATGTAATTTTGTGTGAATACGTGGCCCATGGAGTGTTTTTCCTGGCGGGGAAATACTCTTCAGGGCTGTACATAGTTTAGGCTTGAATGCATTTTTTTTTCTCCCCCTTTTGTGTTTGTGTGCATGGGCGTAGTGTGCACTACTGAAATGCAAATGAAATGATCAGAATGTTTGAACAAAACTGGCCTAAAGACATTTACAGCCTGGACTTTACTCCAAAACTTGATCAATAGTGCAGAGAAGAAGCCTCGGGGGAATGGGTGAGGGAGAGAAGAGGATCTGGAGAGAGGGAAAAGAAGAAAGAGAAAAAGAGTGGGGGGGGGGGGGGTCGCAGATGACTTTACCATATGAATGTGTCTTGATTCTTTCTGAACCCCAGATAACTTGTTTAACCCAGCTTGCATTAGTGAGCAGTCGCATCTCCATACGTACACACACACGCACTGCATGTATTCTTTGGGTCCTGCATCGAAAATCCAAGCGCATGGTTGTTGCATCAGAAACAGCAGCTTCAGTCAGTGTTTTTAACCATAATGTCTGGCACAACTTCCATCCTTTGGGGAGGAATGATCTAAAACCTGGATCGTACTTTGAGACTTGGATTATAAGCGCACATGTGCATTAATTGCGAGCAAACATTGATTATAATCTCTGTATTGAAAGAGGCGCTTGTATTAAGAATGCTGCGCTGTCGGTGTGCAGACGGTCTGCTGTAGCCATGACACTCTGCTTCTTCTAAAATGGCGAAGTAGAAAGGAGGTGGTTATATGGATGCGCTCTCTCTCTCGCTCTCTCCCTCCTTTCTTTCTTTTCCTCTTCAGATCAGACTGCTGCTGTGACTGTGTTGGTTTTTCAGCCAGCATACCAACTCACCATAACTACAGAACATGGCTAACAATAGCTGACACCGTTTGTGTCCTTCAATAGGGTTATTGTACTGATAAAGATCTGTTTGTTTGTGTATGGGCCTGGTTTGTAATGTCAGGAATCATAGCAACTGAATAAAATCCTCCAACAGAATCGATAAGTCACTGTTTCATCACCTCCACAAATTATCGCAGCGCCATAGTTTATTTTGTTCCAGTCCTGAATTTAAGATCTATGACATTGATAACACACATTTGGTCTTATTACTTGAGGGGGGGGTACAATAGTGAGCGTGTAATTAAAGCAAACAACTGGTGAATATTAGGTGTTGAATAAAACTGAGATGGTAATTAAAGAATTGAGAACAGGAGGATATAGGTTAGTGGGTCAGAAAAGAGATAAACGGTGAAGCTAAAGGCCTGGTGTTTGTATGGTGTTGTGTAACTGATCTTGTGATAGTGAGGACTCCAGGAGGTTAGCTTGAATGAGACGTTGTCTCTATTTGTGTTTCTACTAGCCTCAGGTTTTTTTTTTTTGGTGTGTGTGTGTCCAGGCAGACTTGAACTAATGCCTTGCTTCGTCACCAAATTGGCTTATAGCCATAGCAATAGCAAATAGATAATCGCCGATAGCCGTAGATGTTTTCTGAGAATAGCTCACAGTTCAACTTGGCCTGCAGCAGATAAGGATATCTGCACAATTTGCATTAGATTAGCAACATAGCTTGGGAATACAGCCATCCTTGTTGTATCCTGGTGTTTTTAAAATATTGATCAATACAAGATGGTTATGTCAAGCTCTTTAGACGTGGATTGAAATGTTCTAAAACGATGATATGGTGACTGTGACCGTAAAATAATCTAGAGCTTAAAATATAATGATCGTACCATTTTTCCTACAGTGATCTGGGAAACACATTACACACACAAATTACTCATTCGAACCAGAGGTCAAACTAAACAGCAGAAAAATGTTTAAAAAAAAAAAAAAAAAAAAACTTGTGGGACTTGTGTAACACACATGGAACTGGTGTTAATTTTACTTTGCGGCAAATTCATGTAGCTGAAATTTAACCTGTGAAGTCGGGAACCCCAAGCTCGTAGGGTAAATGAAGGGGGCGGTGGGGGGGAGGCGAGACTGTGGTTTCTTTGGTCAGATGGGGGGAAATGAAGGCTTATTATTAGCAGCAATCATGTCAGGCTTGTGCATCACAAATTACCTATTGTTCTTACTGTCTAGAAAAAGATAAAACAGCAAACCAGCAAATGTTTCTCCCTACTAGTGTTTTGTTCTTAGCAACAAATAAAATGATGGTGTACAATATAATGTAGCGAGTTGTGGCACAGATCAGACTGGTATCAGCGTAAAAATGGCTAGTTCTTACTACCGTATTAAATTGTCACTCTAAACCCTTTCATTATCTAGCCAATATATTGTCTTCAATTGTCTTGTATTAATTTGAGCCCTTTTTTTCCATCACAGCAGCTCAACGTAAAGTCTGTTTCACACAAAACAGTAAAATGAAATGAACATTATGGAGGCTCACAACATATTTGCTGCTGGTTTTTTCGCATGTGTGTTTTGAAACAGAGAGTGACTACACAATTCCTCTGTGGTCATTTATGTGACACTGTGTTTTTTATTTTATTTTTAATTTTTAATTATTTTTTACAGACATAGGAATGTGTTCTACCAGCGTCTCTAATCTCTGTTGCATTGATGACAAAGACTGAAGATTTAAAGTCTTCGTCTTTAATAAATGAGTCTTGGTACATGATAATTTTAAATGAACAAGTCTTTACACAGAGTGTTGCATGAATGACCAGGCAGAGGAATGGTGTTCCTCTACCAGCATCTCTAATTTCCAATGAAGCACTAGCATTGTTCATCATAACGACGAAAGAAAAATGAAAGAGTTGCAGAAACGGAAGCTAAAAGCGAAAGACGATACAGTTAAGCTACAAGTGCCTCAAATGTGTGGTGTGTTCAGTGTGTGTGACTTGATCTACCTTCTGTTTAAGGTCTGCGAGTGGGGCAGGAGATGGTGACGTCGTACCCGCAGGTGGCTGTGGTGCGCGTTCCTACTCCGTGGGTGCAGTCGGACAGTGACATCACCGTTCTGAGGCATCTGGAGAAGATGGGTTGCCGTCTGGTGAACCGGCCCCAGGCCATCCTTAACTGTGTCAACAAGTTCTGGACCTTCCAGGAGCTGGCTGGTCATGGAGTCCCCCTGCCTAATACTTACTCCTATGGTCAGTGGCAACACACAACACAACACTCTCTTTCTCTCACTCTCCCTTTTTTCTTTTTCCTACAGTTAAAGTAATTTACATTTATTTATTCTGCAGGTGCTTCTATTCAGCACCTTACATTTAGGACAGGGCACAGTCTCTGAGCTTCACACAAGGGCTCAAATCGTGACCTTCTGGGATTAAAATTCAGATCTTCTGATCACGGTTCGCTTCATTCTCAGATGTTCACATTCTTCCACTGTCAGAATGTCTTTGTTTTGCATACACAGCCTACAGCTTTGTACCTTTTAAAAAAAAAATAAAAAAAAATTCATTATGCCCAAGCCTCTGATCCTCCCTTACTTGTATACGAGGTCTACAGATGCTCTGCATTTCGGTGATTCCCTCCTCTCTTCCTGATTGAGGGTGGAGAGAGAACTAAAAAAAAAAAAAAAAAAGAAGCAAAGATTTCTGCTAATTCAGCACAAGCCAGTTTAGGCGAAAGTAAAAATAATGCATGTTCTGAGACAGCAAGTAAGATTGAAATGAAACTTTGAGCTTTGCCCGGATGTCAACTTTGTGAATATTTTTGACTCCAGGGTCCATGTCTAAGGTTTTATTAGTATTTAGTTCTAATTAAAATAGAGCTATAATGCATGTATAAGCACTTGTACATATAGCTATAAATACTTCAACGTGGATGTTTTAAGGAAACTGAGGATTTATTTTTTTGTTGTTTTTGCTTGTTCATGCATACACTGTGCAAAAACACACACGAGCACGTTGAGCTGTAGTGACATCGTCTCGAGTTCTCCACACGAATATATCCACACATGCGCAGTCGCACACGAGGTCTTTATGTAACAGCAAAGGAGGGAGAGAGGAGAAATCATGACCGTCTAAATGGAAATGAAACACAGAGCGGGAGGGGCTCATGTCTCTTACGTTTGGTGTTCACGTCCCCTCCTGTGTTTCACAGCATCTCTCTCTCTCTCTCTCTGTCCTTTCTCTATTATAGTAGATGTAGAGGTTGGGGAGGGGGGGGGGGGGGATGGCTGCAGTAGCAGCAGCAGCAGCTTAAATCAAGGATCAATCACTGCACCAAAGCAGGAGGAAGGGCTATGCACTGCATAGCGAGCAGCAGCTTATGCTGCATAATGACACCAACCGCCTATGCAGCGTCTTCTGCGTATGCGTGTTGCCTTGCAATAACCGAATCCCTCTCTTCTCTTCAGCTCAGATGAGCAGACAGAGGAACAGTTATAATTAGATTTCTCCCTGCTCCTCTCTCTCTCTCTCTCTCTCTCTCTCTCTCTCTCTTTCACTCCTCCCCGTGGCTCTCACAAATCACTCACTTTTTTTTTCCTGCGTCTTTTTTTCCACTCCGCAGTCCAGTGCACATCTGTCTCCAACGCGTTCTTAACAGTGCCACATCACACACCGCTTCAGCAGCCAAGACCTCAGCCCTCGGACCGAATGGTATTAATTAGTTTAAAGCACGAGTGCTCCAGACTGTTAGGATATAAAGATGCAGTGATTTGTCATTCGATTCAACAGCACTGTGGATCATCAGCAGCTGTGTTTAGATACTAGGGTTTTTTTTTTTTAGGGGTTTTTTTTTTGCAAATGTGCAAATGAATTCATTCTGAATATTAACTCTGAATGAATGTTATATATTGTAAATCTGTTTCCGGTGAGATTTTTATACAACATTTAGGAGTTTAGTGTTAGTTACCATAACGATCATGTCGTCTATGTAACCCAAGTTTTCAGTTGCATCATTTGTTTGCATTATATTTTTCTTTTCTTACATAACTCCAGTGTCCTTCTTGAACAGATGTTTTGTTTCAGAATGTTATCTCAATGCCCATTGCACTACTCATCTGACCCCTGCAATTATTTCAACATTTTACACGTTTTAACTTTTAAATGTACAGTTTCAGATTTTTAATGCCACCTAATCGTCCTGAGTGCAGTTATAAAGTTTTAGTACTTTAGCAAAAATCTTCAAAGTTTTTGTTTAGTTTAGTTTTTTTTTTCATAAAAACGCCTGTACACAATTAGTGATGCGAAAGAACACATGGCTATTTTGTACAGATTTGCCCTCAGTGCCAGTGCGTTCAAAAAAGGTGCCTGTTTTTAGCAGATTGTTGAAGAATAACTAGGAGTTTTCTAAATAAGCCAGATGATGAAGCAAATGAAGACAAGAATGAACAACTGACACTAACAAAATATACTTCTGGTGGTTCTGAATGTGTTCTCAGCACTTAGATGATTTGTCAGGATGTCTGTGTTTTTATTACGTTAACATTCTCTCACTTTCCAGTACCAGCCAGTAATCACACACTAAGAGTCAGGGTCTTACCGAGTTAGTAATGTGCGTGTACGTATTTGTTTCTTCAGGTGGCCATGACAACTTTCGTAAGATGATCGATGAGGCAGAGCCTCTCGGCTACCCGGTTGTGGTGAAAAATGCTCGTGGACACAGAGGTGAGTGTCGAACCTGCTCTGCCACCTTTGTTTGTGCCACCTTTCTCCTCATGGGCGTGGCTACACGTCTCACAGTATTTGGGAATATGACCTTTGGGTTTATTGGTGGCCTGAGGAGTAGCATCGCAACATATGTTTATAAGAACCTACATGTGCTGTAAGCTTTACTTGGTTGATTTAACCATTGTTTTGTCCACCTATACAGGTAAGGCTGTCTTTTTGGCACGGGATAAGCACCACCTGTCTGACTTGTGCCACCTCATTCGGCACGAGGCTCCGTACCTTTTCCAGGAATATGTGAAGGAGAGCCACGGGCGAGACGTGCGTGTGGTGCTCGTGGGTGGCAGAGTGATCGGCTCTATGCTGCGCTGCTCAACAGACGGACGGATGCAAAGCAACTGCTCCCTTGGTGCGAGTGCTACGTCTTTCTTCACTTTTAATGTAGCTGGCCGGTTTAGTTTAAACTAGTCCCAACCTAGATGACTAGCTTTGTTTAGCTTACCACAGTGCAAATACAGGTTTGATCACTGATTTTGTAAAAAAATAAAGATAAAACATGCATTCAAAAACATCACAAATCGAAACCGAGAAGATTTAAATTGCCTCAAGGCTTGAACGAGTGTCTCTCACTCTGCACCATGATATGTTCTGGGATTGGCTCCAGATGCAGTACTCTGATCAGGATAAATGAACAAATGTTCTTGACAAAATAATCCTTATATAAATTTGTAGTTATACAATTTGAAGCCTATCAAGCAAGATGCGCTTGTCTTGTATACACAAAGTTCCAAGTCCTTAGATCATGGCTAAGATGTTAGTTTTGGTACAAGCCGTGATAATTACTGTATAACTGATGTATAAAATGCTCTGTGCGTGTACCCACTAAGTCCAGCTCTCCTTCTCCAGGTGGTGTAGGTGTGATGTGCCCTCTGAGCGAGCAGGGCAAGCAGCTGGCCGTGCAGGTGTCCAACATCCTAGGCATGGATGTGTGTGGTATCGACCTGCTGCAGCTAAATGATGGTTCGTTCGTGGTTTGTGAGGCCAACGCCAATGTAGGTTTTATTGCATTTGACCAGGCGTGTGGTATGGACGTGGCCGGTATCGTGGCAGACTACGCCCTGTCGCTGCTGCCCAGTCGCCTGAGCCGCAAGATGTCTCTGCTCTCCGTGGTGTCTAGCGCCAGTGAGACCAGCAGCGAGCCTGAAGTCTGTATCCCCCCAGAGGCATGCCCCCCCGTCCCGCCCTGCGCCATCCCCGATGCCGTCAGCACCATGAGCACCAGCTCCACCTCCAGCGAGAGTGAGGCAGAGCTTGTTGAGATTAACCATGCCCAGAGTGTGCCAGACCCTGCGTACAACATCAACTCTCTCCTCGCAAAGGAGATCAAACTATTGACTGAGTGAGCTAAAGAGAAACCGGCACCGGCATGTACAAACGCACTCATACACACACACACACCAGACGTGCATACGCAAAACACATACAGTACAAGTATACATGCAAGTAAGCATACTGTGGTCAAATATACACATACACACACATGCACAAAAACACACCCTCGTGTTTTTGTACTAACCCCCCTCCCCCCTTGTAAACCCTAAATCTGATCTCTGATCTGAGGCTGCTCCCCTGACAGTGACTGCAAAAGTGCAGTGTACACTCTGGCCAAGCCTTAGTGCATGCATTCAAACAGTGAGTGAGTGTCGCTGTATTTCAGGTTGCATTGTACTGGAGAGTGGTTTTAGATTGGGAAAGACACACACACACCTCAAGGTATAGTCCAGAGAGAGCCCAACACTATTGCAAGGCTTATCAAGTATGCAGTGCAGTGTGATGCATGGATTTAACATGAAGGAAGATATCCCAAATCCATTTTTTTTTTGCCTGTGTGCTCCAGTCGGGTGTGTTGACCCCCTTCCCAAACACGCACACACATACACACACATATTCACACATCAGCAGCATCATCACATGTGGAGGACTGGAACAGCTGTATATATTCTCTTCCCATTAAAGTGGACTGGTACAAGGTTGTACAGGGAAGAGTGCTTTCAATATGTTTTTAGCTTCTGCGCTTGTCTGCATTTAAAAACATCTTTTCACACAAGCATGTGTCAGTTTGGGTAATTAAGATTCTAGTCTCGATTACCGACCTGGAACAAGTGTTGGGTCTTTTTTTTTTTACTTCCTATTTTAGCTGTTTGGCTTAGAAATTGAATAGATATAGGAGCAGGTGCTGAATCAGCACTTAGATACATTTTGGCAGTTCGTTTAATTTCCAACTTCTTTTATAGGCATCAGGATGACAGACACGCACAGTATTGTCTCCTCACCGTATGCAGAAGGCAAAGTAGGTTATAGAAGATTTGAACATTGAAAATGTTTAACCTCCCTTTTCAAGAAAAACATCTTGTTCCACGATCCTCCCCAAGTCATTTGGCACTTAACGAGCTTTGGATAATGAGGCGGCCATTTTAGAGTACCTACTGCTCCCCGTGTTGCGCAGGTGTTTTGGAAGCACTCTGAACTCTGAACGTCAGGGAGTGGCCGCATTGAGTGAGGGATAAAGACGCGCGCTCGTTTTAAGTGTACTGTACCACAAATTCTCAGTCTTCTTGTCAACACCTGTACAGACCTGCATGTGCGGTATGAACCACACCCAATGTTTACTTCACCCCCTCTGACCTTTAGCATCTGAGCATTGAGCTACATGGAACAAGGATTATGTATGACGAATGCTTATTAGGCTTATGCATACTGCATCCCATGACCATATGACTTCTTTTTTTCTTTTCTTTTTTGTCAACACTAAAATCTTAAAATCTGTTTGAAATTTCTTTGTATGACATCAACAATAAAATGAACTATCAACTCAAATGGGTTTAACCCAGTGGTGTATGGACTGGTGCTGTTCAGAAGAAAAAGATGTTGATGGTATTTATTTCTTGGTGAAGCTGGAAGTGTTCTCATATTTTCTGCATATTTGGAAGCGCTCTTCTGAATTTGTTTCACATTCGGAGGCACTTTACCTCGACCCAGAGTCTTAGCCGTTATCTCTTTTTACGATATGGACAAAATTCGTAGTCTGAACCCGGATCATGGTTTACATTTACATGTGAGAATACCGGCAGTCGTTTACATGTACAAATACACACACCACTCAAAAATCCTAATGAATTTAAAACAGTTCAAGCTTGAAGTAGAATTTAGCTGTAGTAAACATTGAGGTTGATTAAACTCAGGGAAGCAGCCTGGATCAATTTCCTCCCCTGACCCATCATCCTTAAACAGATCTGCTTATAGTGTGCATCAATCTACAACTAAACAAATGCTTGTAACATTAATCATGCTTTTTTTTTTCATTTGTTTTTGCTTGTTTTGTATTGTTCTATTTTTTATTTAAATTTTTTTCGATAAAACTGCTTTGTGTGCACTAATCTCTGACTAGTTGTGAGCTTTAGCAGAGCGCTTTAACAAAGACAGCTGAAACAGGCAAATACACACATGCGCGCACACACACACACACACACCAGCCCACCCCACCTCCCCATCCTCCATGTTGTGATTTGCTGTACCATGTGTGATGTGTTCCATCATCCATCAAAGGACTGAACTGTAACCAAGCAACCGAGCACACTCACTCCTTCTGTCTGCCATGGAAGCCAATGTCATGGGCAACCGAAGGCAATCCTTTAGCTTCTTATTGTGGTATTAAAACCTGTTATTAAAGGGAGTGTCACAATTTGAGAGACCATAGAACATTAAGGAAACATGATCATGAGAAACGTTAAGTGCGACAGAAGAAAGAAGGAAATTTGGTGCAATAAATTATTTGCCAAACCCAAGTAGGCACTATACTGACTTGGTACCGCTCACTTGCCCAGCCACTCTACTAACAAAAGACTGAAAAAATGACATTTACTCATTACGTAATAATGTAAACTGCTGCTAATGTTCAGTACTGTTGATTTCCAGGATGTAAAAGGAAAATGAGCAGACTCCAGATGTTAAACACATTTCATTGCCTCATGTTTTTTTTTTTTTAACATTCCACCTGAATGCCAAAAACCAGCAATGTTATACAATACTTGGGAAGCTATTAGCGATAGAACTCTAACATCAATGTTGTATGTTATGATATTCTAATAATAATAATAACGAGGAAGGAAAATAATAATAAAAGGCATTTTAAACATGTCTGGAACATGAAACATGCAACAGAGGCTTGTGCTCTTATTTAACACCATTCTGAGTTATAATCATCAGCTACTAATCAATACTTAAAAAAAAAACATTCACCAACACAAAGTCCAGACATCTCATGGCACCTCTACAGACACCTGAAAGTGCTGCTTATGACAAAACAGTTGTTTTTATTTTTAGTTGTGTCACTTAGTGTGCGAGTACCATACACATCTTTATACTGAGCTTATGAGTAAGTGGTGAATCTATGAGGATTAGGTGCCTTATGATTAGTCATCGGTGTGTGTTAAGTGCTGATTGTACTGGTTATTAATAAGTGTGTGTTGGTATACAAGTGTTGAATGTATTAGTTAGTGGTGAATGATGGCTATTTGTTGAGGTGTGTTTCTGCTTGTTGTATGAGACTCTGGATGGACTCCGCCAGACTGTTGTGTTCGCAACGCTGGCTAAACTCTGCGGCCTTCTTGCCAAAATCCAGCGCCTGCAAACAAACAGGCACACAAATGAACATACTGGAAATGTAAGACACCAAACTTCAAATAATCAAAATAAATTGACAAAGTCAATTTTGACGCAGGACAACATATCTTACATCATGACTGGGATCCCATAGACCCATTAATAAATGAATAAATGAAGATTTACGAAGTGCTTGTGGGGACAAAAAGGTCCTCCTCATACCGAACATCATTTCAACACACTTAATACTGTTTGACTTTTACTCTAGTACACCTGTATACTATAATGATTTATAATCACACTATCCGGTGTCTCCCAAGAGAGAGGTCTGGTTCCTCTCATCACTTCTTCCTTGTGTCGCCTCAGATGTTCTCCTTGTCATTGCTCATTAAGAATCTGAATACAATACAACATCCAGATTTCCCTAAAGCCATTTAGTGGCAATATCTGTTGTTTAAATGTTTAAAACAGTACTCACTTTCATGTGGGAAGTCAGACAGGAAGAGTGCGGGACAAAGGCCACATGTCTTAGCATGGGAGTGTACTGGATGGTGCTCGCATTTATTCTTACATTCATTCATTCATCCTCAGGATTTGTTTCATAACAGGTGGAATCTCAGCTCATTAAAAAAATATCACAGGTGTCTACAGAAAGAAAGAAAAAACGGACGGCTTTGCCTTAGCTTTATCAATTGTCGATAATCCCAGCACTAGCCCAGACAAAAGACCTTTTTGGACTGGATAGAATTGGGACATTTGCCTCTTATTACCCTGCCGTGTAATGAGTTGCTGCATGAGTTGCCTCATGTGCAGTTTATGTCAGGGCATGAAAGTCAGGAAAGGCCTTAGTGTGTGCTAAAGAACAGCTAGAGCCACTGGAATCTGGGACATAAAGGTATGTCAGAGAGTTCAGTTGGGAAGACCAGAGGATTATGAAGCTAAATGTAGTAATCGTGTTCAGGGCTACTAGGGAAAAGAGGCCACTTCCTTTTATACCTAGGTACTCAATTAGGTAGCATTAAAACTGCCATTCAACCAGTTAAAAAGCTGCATAATTTGCCCCCAAAATAAAGCCTCAATGACATTTGCAGAATAGATCCCAAAGGTAAATGTGAGTGAGATTGTTTTGTTGCAAGTTCAAACTGAGGGTTAGTGCACAAAAGATTAACAAATGAAGTGGCTGAGACTAAAGATAGTGATCGCCTAATTTTAGGATATGGTTTTGATTTTTTATTGTTATTGGACTTCACACTTTATTGGCTTTTGAAACACATGCTAGCCAGAGGGGCACAAGCAGTGTTAAGATAAGATAAAAGAATAAATAAAAGAATAGATAAATTGACTTTTTACATAAACCGACTTATAACAACAAATTTATCTGTCATTTTCCAAATGGTTATCTTTTTCTTTTTGTAGACCAAAGTCCTTGGACCCCTCTTTAGAAATGGCCTTCAAAATACTTTGCATGACTGTTTATCTCCCAGCAAGGGTTATGCAAAAATCAAATTTTAGTCCTTTTTAGATATTCAAATGTTTCTCCAGTTTGTGTGTATAAGAAACAGCAAATAAACAAAAAAACTTTTTTGTCCTTTTTAAATTTTTGTATTGGCCATGGTTTAAACCAGATAGATTTTCCCCCGTAATGTGACCTCATAGAAGACGATCCCCTCCCCCCAGCTTGTTGCTCAGATTAACAATTCTCTGGTGAGGTGTGGCTTGGTGTGTTGGGAAAAAGATTGAAGCAGAGGGAGTTTGAGACACATTATCTGATGGTTATTTCAACTAGAGCATTAACAGACACACTTTAGGGGAGCTCTGAGACCTGCGTTAACTTGTTAAAGAAATACTAAAATATGGGACCACTAATGTGACGGTCACAGCTACTACAATAAAGGAAATTAGTAGCTCTAATAAACTGAACAACAAAGAACTTCTAAATTTATATTTACAGCATTTAGTATACATTCTTATCCTACATAACTAAAAGGCCAAGCCACAAGTATACACCAGAGTAAAAGTCAGGGCTATTTTAAATGGTAGACTCTGCTTGTTTAAATGCTTACGTGTCTAGTGAAGATGTAGAACTTATTTCGGTTTAAGGACACGACCAGTGACTCAGCTTTTTGGACAGCCAGAGAAAGTTCCATTCTACCACCTGAGTGTCAGGACAGAGGAAGAGTCACGAGGCATATCCTCCTTGTGACTTGAGGGGTGGGGAAAGGGAGTTAAGGGAGCGTGGTACAGTTCTGGTTTTGATAAGAACCTTCAGGGAATTAAAGGTCTGGGAAGTAAGTACTACACCAAGGGCTTTAAAGTGTATCACACATACCTGCTGCTACACATCAGCTGTCTATAAATGTTTATCAGTGTGCACACAGGATTAATGCTGTTGAGTCAAAAGATCATTTAGCATATTTACCATGTCAGTACACAGTATGGTTTATTAGAGAGGACACAGGCAGGACATGTGACTACATTTGAGTTTATATAAATATGCTGATTTTACAGGTGTGTTTTTGTTTGTTCTGAGTAGAAGTGTGTGTTTGTGTGCATTAATTTAAAAATCAGTAGACAGAAATTTACCTTCTTGTGGTCATTGCAGAGGAACCAGAGCATGGCGAGAGAGTGAGACACCAATGCCTTCTGACCTAGAGAGTACGACAGTACAGTGCCACAAGCAGGATGTGCATTTACATCCTGCTGCTGAGCCTCCAACATTACACGCAACATCCGATTCACCTCTGCACACTGTGCCGAATCTAAATACATGAAAAAATCACATTTCTGCATAAGCAAAGGTGTCAGCTGAGACAACACCAAGAAAAACCATACAGTGACACAGTTGCTATTAGAAGTAGACACGCTGCTCGCTAAAAATGCAGATTTCTGCACATTCACATTCCATACAAACTTAAATTATTCTTTTGATTGTGTAAAGCTGCTTTCACCTTTAATTTTATAGAAACTGCCTGGCTAAATGAAAGGCTGTCATTTAGAAGGAATGTAACAAAAGAGATTTTAAGTTATTGGAACGGGTTTTGAATTGGAACCCTTCAACACGTTATCAAAACCTGGAAGAATAGTGATAAAGCACCAAGTTTGTAGTATAAAAGTGACCAGAAAAAATTATGGAGATCACTTAAGCATTTGGTAAAGTTACATGGTGAAACAAAATCAACAGTGAAAAGTTAAGTTAGTTATATTTAATAGTGAAAGTAAGAGCATTTCCATATAAAAGAAGATGTGATGAGAACTCACAGGATTGGGACTAATCACGTGTGTCCATAAGAAAACCATGTGTTAGTGAGACTAATCAGTGAATTGCTTGGGAGAATAAAGACTTTGATTTTGAAGCCATGGAAATTGGTCAACTGGTCTGATGAGTTCTGATTAAAGCAATTCCAGAGCGATTTGTGCATCAGGGTAAGATGGGACGCGCATGAGTGATGCACACATCATGCATAGTGGCCACTGTACAAGCCTCTGGAGGCAATGTTGTGATCTGGGGCTGTTTCAGTTGGTGAGGTCTAGGCTCAGTATCGGTATGTGGCAATAACATGATGTCAGCTGATGACCTGAATAATCAGTTTATCCGATCAACCAAGTTTTTCTTCCCTGAGGCATGCCCATATTAGAGGTCACAAATTGTGAAAGAGTCATTCTGGGAGCATGAGGAATAATCTTTTACACATGAACTGGAAGTTGAAGGTAAACAAAGAGATGGATAATACGAATGGTAACCAAAGAGCCCAGAATTATTTCCAAAGAGATTAGAGGTGAACTCCAAGGTCTAAGGACATCAGTGTCAGATCGCACCATCCGTCACAATTTGAGGCAAAGTGAATTTAATGGGAGACGACCAAGGAGGACTCAACTCTTGAAAGCAATAAAGCATAAAAAAGTGAGATTGGAATTTGCCAAAATGCATATTGACAAGCCACAAACCTTCTGGGAGAATGTTCTTTGAATAGATGATACAGACTTGGAACTTTTTGGCAAGTCACATCAGGTGTTTGTTCACTGATGCAAAAATGAAGCATACAAATAAAAAAAGTTTTGCTGCATCTGTCACAGGGTGTCTTGAATCTGTGCAGGGTACATTGAAATCCCAAGGCATTCTGGAGTGAAATGTGCCCAGTGTCAGAAATCTTGGTCTCAGTTGCAGGTCATGGGTCCTCCAACAGGATAGCGACCCAAAACACTAAAACTAAAAATAACCAAGAATGACTAGGAACAAAACACTGGACTATTCTGAAGTGGCCATCTACAAGCACTGGTCTAAATCCTATTGAACATCTTTGAAAAGAGCTGAAACATACAGTACAGTCTGGAGAAAGCACCCTTCAAACCTGAGACAGCTGGAGCAGTTTGCTTACCAGGAGTAGGACAAAATACCTGTCGAAAGGTACAGAAGTTTCACTGAGAGATACAGAAATTGCTTGATTGCAGTGATTGCCTTAAAAGATTGTGCATCATCATACCATCATCAAAGGGTACCATTTTTGTCCAGGCAGTTCCATTTCAACCACAATTCAAAAGAAATGTCTGATTTTCAATAAATGTTTATCTATTATTACTTTTGTCAATTTCAAGTTATTTCAGTGACCATTGTGGATGTTCTTTCTCTAAAGAAAGGATACCAACAAGTTTGTCCAACATTAAAGTAGCTACAGAAATAATATAGTAAGTACTGGTTATTCCTTTAATGTGACAACAATGTCTTATTCTTCAAATGTCTGGACTATAAGGAAGGGTTGCTAGATGTATGCCATTTCTCTTATCCAATCCAAGCCTGTGTAAAACACTTTAAATTATGTGGTGACATGTAAAGGAACCAAAGAAGAACTTTCTGGACATAATTTTTAAAGATATGTTTGGCAAAAAAAAATTAAAAAGTTTATCATTTAAAGGATGTCCACTGTGAAGCCAGTGATGGTGGCATTATGCTATCGGACTACTTATCTTCATCAAAGCCTGCAGCTTTACTAAAAAGCTTCTAACCTGCAGGCCTCTGTTAATCAACACAAGATGAAAAGTAATTCACCATCCAGCATCCACATCACAAATCCATGTCAACAAAGGAATGGCTTCAGAAGAAGGTTAACGATTTGAAACGGCCCTGCCGCAGCTCAGATTGAAATCCTATCGGAAATCTGTTGAACGATTTGAAGAGCTGTGCACAGGAGATTCCCTCACATGTTGATGGAACTGGGGAGTTTTTGCAAAGAGGACTTGAATGAAATTGGCAATTGAAAATGTGATAAGTTGTAGACTCTTGAGTAAAAGCAAAAAGCAAAAAAGTTCGGCATATTTGTAGAACCAGATTATTTGAGTTTTTCTTTTCTCTTAAAGCACCTGTATTTTTTTCCACTTCAACTGTGTTGAATGCTATGTCATATTCAAGGTAGAAAATGATTTGACATCATTTTATGTTCATAAATGTCTGCAATTTTAACAAGAATGTTTATATTTTTGATATGAACTTTGTGTTATTTTAGTCACAAAATAAAGATAAAACATTTTGTTCCTTTTTTTTCTGAAATGATTGCATGATAATCATGCAGGATGGCTGGCCATGTATACACCCTGAGGTCAGTGGGTAAGCAAATTCAATGTGACAGGCATATTTCCTGTGCTGGGGATTGGTAGGGAGAGTCATCCTTCTGTGGTTAATCAACACATATGTCATTAGTCTGAAGGACATCAATAAAAGTCAATGGCAGTAGCATAAGAGCAAATCACGTCATCACTTACTTTTGTCATATAGGCTTTAAGAACACATATGCTGTGTTGTAGCACATCTTACTACATCAGGGCAATTTTAAATAATCTCAATTAGAGGTCTGACTACTGGTCAATACCTCATAATGATTCAGCTCCTACAACTTCCCTGCAAACGTTTGGCATAGGCATGATAGCGACACATCTAGGTAATGTCCATCAACATGACACACTTTCAGTATATCCAACTGTAAAATATATCAAATCTGATGCAGTGCAATTTAAGCATTTCAGGCCACAATATAAAGCTTAACATTTCCATGATGTCATATTTTGTAAAACATTACACCACAGTTGATCTGTAGTCATGACAAATAATTCTGTTGTACCCTCTGAAAATGTAAAAGACAATATAATAATAATAATAATAATAATAATAATAATTATTATTATTATTATTAGTAGTAGTAGTAGTAGTAGTATTAAGCAAACAAAATACAATTAATCCAAATATGATGTGGTATAATTATTATATTGTATTTTTACACAATACAACACATCATCTATCCAAGTTCAATGTGTGGTAAGGGTGTATTGATCCAGGATCAGCTTATGCAGTATCATGAGCTCAGTGTATGCAGTGGGAGTGGCCAAGCAGAGTGCAGAGCGCACACTGACCTCAGCCTAGCCTGGTTGTGGGAGGCACTGCACCACGCAAAAAGAGTGCTGTGAGAAAGAAGGGGGGGGGGGGGGGGGGGGGAGCAAGGGAAGACACATATTTGCATCTCAGGGTTTGCTTATTCATCAACATGGTGCAGCACTGCTATGCTTGCTTTGGGTTAATGCATCAGAAGATGATAAATAAAGTCCACTTCACCCTCTTCTCACCCTCAGTTTTAGCTTCAAATGTGACCAGGTGTTCTGGTCAATGACATCATTTAATAGAGGGCAGCTGGAATGTGCTTATAGCTGCGATTGGTAAACAGTTTCAAGCCATGTCTCTATAGTAATGCCAAAACACACCTGGACTATGCTCTTCTGAGGACTGACATGACTCATAACTGTACAGAGGATGCATAATGACTTCAAGCAGGTTGCCAAGAATTGGGAAACATTTATTCTGGATTAATATCAAATAAACCTGAAATAAAATGCATTTTAAAATGATCCTGTTGATCCTGAATCTAAATGCGTTGAAGCAATACTTGCCAATTAGTTTACTATTTATTTAATTTAGAGGCACACCTGTAATATTTTTCACAAACTCCTTTATTTATCCTACGATAAATGTATGTTTACAGTCTTGTTGAAACCAACAGAAATATTACTGGTGGAATGAGCTTCTATGATATCATGAAAGGACAAATCAAGCATTCTCAATGCATTTATATTTGTAAAATTCAACATTTAAAATTTTTAAAACAGAAGAGAGAGAGAGAGAGAGAGAGAGAGAGAGAGAGAGAGAGACTTAAAAATGCTCATGATCACTGATGAAACACTCACCAAAATATTGTTCTCCTTTCTGGTCCTCCTGATTGTAAAACTCCATCATCTTGGACAGGTGGGTATGCCATATACTGGCAACCTGTGCGCACGCGCACACACACACACACACACACACACACACACACACACACACACACACACACACACACACACACAAATAAGCAGAAGGGCAAATAGGATGCATTATGGATGTTTGGTGTGTTTTTCTACCTCCAAGTAGAGTGAGTGTGTAATATCAGTCTTCTCTTGTTTCATGAACACATCTGCCATCAAGAAATAGCCTCCAGCCGTGACAACACTGTCCACACCATACTCTTCACTCGCATAGTACACCTTCATGCACAAACACACAAACCTCTACTTAATGCAAAGTCCTCTTTTACCTAAACACACCTGTATGCACAGAGAAACGCCATTACATAGCGTAGAAATACAGGGGAAGACTAACATCGTTGGCGAAGTGCAGCAGGGCACATCTGTAGTCTCCTGTTGCCAAGTACAGGCGGCCCAGAGCTCTGTGGAACAGATGAAGAAATGTCCGACTACAGGCCGGATTCTTCTTTACCATCCATTCTGCCTGTGAGAGATAGTTTTTAGCCTGAGACAGAGAACCTAAACCTGAAGAAAAATACACACACACACACACACACACACACACACACACACACACACACACACACACACACACACACACACACACACACATACACAGACAGACATGTTCATATAGAAAAGCAGGACTGCACAGTGGGAACTTTAATTTAGAAATAGAACATTCATACTTAAAACGTGACGTGGAGACAGACTAACCTGGGTCTGACAATGGCGTTGTAAGAAATTTTGCACAGTCTAGTGCGACAACTAAAATAAACTTATTTGGGATTGATTGTGAAGACCTTAAATAGTTACCTACAAAATATAACCTACATAAAAAAGTGTGTGTGTGTTGGGGGGGGGGTCAGGGGGTGTCAATATAGTTTGCAAAACTATTTACAAATATGTAAATAAACTTACAAAAATGCTAACTAAATTTCACCAAGCCGCTTGGGTGTCACATTTTTAATATATAAATATATAAATGAAACTGGCACCATAATTTATAATATAACATACCATACAAACATAATGATGAAGACTAAAAAGCAGCGAAAACAAGCCTTGCAAAATGCTTTGTGCTGTATCTGTCATGATTTAGTTATTAGAGAAATATCTTTGATGTCCCACAGAGCACCATTAAAGCCATTATTGCATCTAATTACATAAAGGTATGCTGGAGACCAAACAAAGATGAAAAATGGTTTTCTTCTCCACTAAAATCAAATGTGAAATTTTTGGCCACAGTATTAAGTGATACATTTGGAGGAAACCCAAGAATGCATCTGATACCGGACGGAGATAATTCCCATTGTAATGTATGGTGGTGGTAGGACCGCTATAGTTACCCTTGGCCTTTGGTTGTGCCTCTGGTTACTATCATTTGGATGACTGTTGCTAAACAACCTTTTTCCAAGGTGTGAAGAATTTGTTATGGTTGTGATTTCCATATCCTCTGCATTATAGAGAAACAGTGATTTCAAATTTTGTAATTGATACATTTGCCTGGGATTTCTAGGATGAGTTGTTTTTACATAGCAAACATGTGGCACTTTGCTTGTACTCCATTCAACCAATTATTTTGATGATAACTGTTTGTACCAGAACTAATTTTCACAGCAATGAAAGGGAACCCTTTGGCACCCTCATCTTTCTTTTTTTTTATTTGTAATCTTTAATTAGGGGCTGTTATGTGTAGGTTTGTGATACAATCACTATTAATTGCTTAATTTTCAATGTAGAATGATTGATGGGATGGTTATTTATGCATTTTGTATACATTTAATAACACAGCTAAGACCATTACAGTTATCATATATATGTGTCCTAGTTTTACAGTAATGCATCCTGATGTTTATAAGAAATGAGCCGAATGGCCATTAAGTGTGCCAGCTAAGAATCCAGTTCCACACTGCAGAACTGTGCTTTGTAAGATCAGGATGAGACTTGTGTGCATTGGCTCACCTATACTGGCTTCGGCAAGCAGCAAGTAGGCTGGCACTAGCTCAACAACATCAGGGCCGTAAATGTCAATAGCACAGCGCAGGGAAAGCTGAGCTGCTGGAATTGCCTCGCTGTACTTTCCTTGCAACATCCAGCTCTTAGCAGCAGCATGGGAGAGCTCTGTTATGTGCTCCTAATATCAATCAAACATACACAGTGATTAAAATCCGGCTTTTGAAGTCAGCAGCAGGGAATCAGTACAGATATACTTAAGGGACAGGTTGTGCCAATATCTAGGCCTAGAAATTGCAATTTAAGCAGAGATTATGGTAAAGAAATACCAGTCGTTTCAGATTCTGTATATGATGGAATTCTCTGTCAGCCTGGAAACAGCAGAATGATAGAGGGGTTCGTACAGTGATCAGCAGCTCACACACTTTCTCATGGATGCTGTTCCAATCTACCTGCTGGTGAGTCACATTACTGCAGAGACACACAGAATGAAGCAGTATATTGCTTGTTAGGCAACAAAATATTGACTTGTGTTGTACTAATATTGTAGAAGGCTTGCAAAATGCAAATGAGCCTATCACTAAATAATTTATTTTGTGCTAAATATCCTGGGTGGCACAGTGACAATGCAGAGGGCAGAGTAATCACTTCACAGTTTCACAAATTCTTCCTTTGTCTGTGTGGGTTTCTGGTTTCCTCCCAACTCCCAAAACCATGGTGTTAGATCTGAATGTTGCCCAGTGACGCTATACTGGCATCCCATCCATAATAGCTTTAAACAGGATTTCTTGGATAGGGTCCATATCCACCTTGATCCTAACTAGAATTAACCAGCTTCTGGAAATAAATTAATAAGGGTAAACACCCTAGACGCTCCAGATTAATGAATATAAAAAGTAAAGTAAAAAAAAAAGTAAGTAAAAATTTACTGCAGAATGAAGTTTTTTTTTCCTGTTTGCAAAGAGCAGTTTTTCTCCCCCTAACTGTTTGGGAATGGCTACATAAAATCTAGCTGCATATTTTGTGGTTAGCCCGGTGTTACTATATGCAGTTGGTAGTACTTCAATGCCACAGATAAGTAGACAGCCAAACAACCAAATAGAAGTGCTGGCATCCTTAAATAGAACGGGAATAAACATAAGTACAAAATTAACATTAACCACAATTAATGTTGCTTCTGTAAAAAAATGAATACATTTTTTAACAATAGAAAAAAAAGAATTATTTGCACAACTGGAAAGAATGCTAAGAAAGTTAGCAAAACTGTCTTGGTGGATAACGAGTTTAATCTCATACTGACAATAGGAGAAAAATGGTTCATTCCAAATATTTTCTAACAAAACATTGTCACACTTATTGCCACTCCTGCAATTTAGTACTGCACATAGTGTTCTCTTTCCCACATAACAGCAGCGTCTTATGCAGTGATGTTTTCTAAGAGTGGAGAAAACAGAACAATGGATTAGGTTTTTTTTTTTGGTTCTCTATCGTGCCTGGTAAGTTTTCTTCTTCAGCATCCCCACAGGCATTAAAAAAAAAAAGAATTGGAATGTTAAATGTCTACCCTAAGGGTGTTAAAACATTATTGTGTGCAGGTGGGGTAGATGCCTTAGTATGAGTGCATATGAGTTTTTTTTTGGGAGGGGGAGAAAGCAGCCGATCATCACACATCATTTCACCATACTTGGCAATATAGTTACAAATAAGGATTAGGCTCATTCTTCTTTTTTATGCTACCCAGTGTTTTTTTGTTGTCAAAAATCTTTATTTTTGTCTCATCCGATCAGGACCCAGCTCGACAGGGTGTGCAAAAAGGTCTCCATAAACACTTTTCTAAATAAAGCAGTATCTAGTAAACTTTGTGGATATTTGTGCTTAGAGTAATATAGTATTATAGTATTATATTATTAATAAATTAAACCACAACATAAAAATCACACAATATATTAAATTGTAAAATTATGCTTGATTACAGAACAAAAATCTAAATGAATAAACATCTTGACTAAATCTAAATTTAACATTGGAAAACAAATTTTTTATCCCCCTAGGAGATGTAATGGTTTATTATTTTATTAGTCCCTGTGAATTGTATTTCCTTAATTTCCCCTAATACTCTCTCTCTTTCTCTCTACTTGTGGACTGCCTGAATGAGATGCTCCTGGTCTTTCCACATGTTGAGTGCTAAGGTTTATTCAGTGGGCATGGATACAGGTCACAGCACTTAATCCCCAGTATGTCCTGGTCAACATTACTGTGGATCTGAAGCATATCCTTTTTTTGTCCTACCTCTCCAAAAACATGTATTGGTTAAACTAATGATAAAATAAGTGTGTGTACTGTCCTGTGGTAGACTAGTGCCCCATTCAGGGGATAGATGCCTGGTATGTCCTGGTCAGCAGTACTGTGGATCTGGAGCATATCCTTGAAACAATAGGTATGACGAGAGATCTACCCCCTGGATGGGGCTCTAGTCTACCTCAGTAACATTCACTCACTTATTTTATCATGAGTTTAACCAATGCAACTGCTGACATGTTTTGGAGAGGTAGGACAAAATCTGAGAAGCCAGAGGTAACCCACATGAACACAGTACTTTCAAAATCTTATCTGAAACAGACATTAAGCATATGATTAAAATAGTTACCAGCACCCATCCACTCATGAGTGTACCAATTATCAAAAACCAGAAAAAAACTTTTATCAGAATTTGAATGGATTATGGATCGTTCATTAATCCCAAACAAATATTCAGATAGCTAAGATTAAGACTATGAAACAGCAGAATAACAAACATGACTAACATTAAATATAATCAGAAACACAAAACTAGACCAGTATTTTAATTAAAGCACTCTATATATCAATACACACAACACCCTCCTAGTCTCACTTTCTGATAGGATCCCTGGGCAATGTTGGTTCTGTAAAAATGAATACATTTTTTAACAATAACATTTACTTAATAAAAAAATAATGAAAGATGACAGGTTTTTGACATTTTAAAGAAATGTCATCCTTGAAAATGTATAAAACTAAGTTTCTAGAAACTTTGTCATTGGCTTTTGCAATGCCTTTTTTTGCACGTCATAAATTAGGGAGATGGTGAAGGAAGAAAAAAATTCTCAGAGTTTAATAAACAATTTTTTATCCCCCTAGGAGATGTAATGGTTTATTATTTTATTAGTCCCTGTGAATTGTATTTCCTTAATTTCCCCTAATACTCTCTCTCTTTCTCTCTACTTGTGGACTGCCTGAATGAGATGCTCCTGGTCTTTCCACATGTTGAGTGCTAAGGTTTATTCAGTGGGCATGGATACAGGTCACAGCACTTAATCCCCAGTATGTCCTGGTCAACATTACTGTGGATCTGAAGCATATCCTTTTTTGTCCTACCTCTCCAAAAACATGTATTGGGTAAACTAATGATAAAATAAGCGTGTGTACTGTCCTGTTGTAGACTAGTGCCCCATTCAGGGGATAGATGCCTGGTATGTCCTGGTCAGCAGTACTGTGGATCTGGAGCATATCCTTGAAACAATAGGCATGACGAGAGATCTACCCCCTGGATGGGGCTCTAGTCTACCTCAGTAACATTCACTCACTTATTTTATCATGAGTTTAACCAATGCAACTGCTGACATGTTTTGGAGAGGTAGGACAAAATCTGAGAAGCCAGAGGTAACCCACATGAACACAGTACTTTCAAAATCTTATCTGAAACAGACATTAAGCATATGATTAAAATAGTTACCAGCACCCATCCACTCATGAGTGTACCAATTATCAAAAACAAGAAAAAAACTTTTATCAGAATTTGAATGGATTATGGATCGTTCATTAATCCCAATCAAATATTCAGATAGCTAAGATTAAGACTATGAAACAGCAGAATAACAAACATGACTAACATTAAATATAATCAGAAACACAAAACTAGACCAGTATTTTAATTAAAGCACTCTATATATCAATACACACAACACCCTCCTAGTCTCACTTTCTGATAGGATCCCAGGGCAATGTTGGTGGAGCTCTGGTATATATGTTGCATTAATTAATTCATATTTTATACTACTTATACTGTACAGAGTCACAGGGAGCCTGAAGCCTATCCCAGGAGACTTCGTGCACAAGGCGGGGTACACCCTGGACAGGGTGACAATGCACTGCAGGGAAGAATTACATCTTTTGGACATGAATGATTCATGTTAGATTTCCACCCGGCTTGCTGACACACTCCCTGTACTTTATAGTGTGTGATTGCAGACCATTGTCCCGTACACAGATATAGTATCATGCTTCACCCATGTGCATGCAGTGTATTATAACAAAAAGTGATGGGGGAGGGGGGGTCTAGGCTTTTTAAATCCCACAGAAGAATAATTTCTCACAAAGAGTCCCACTGACGTCAAAGGTCGTCTGTGATTGGCTTACAAATGATCACGTGACCAAGGCACCCCGATCACGTGCTCGTCTGTGTTAGCCATATTGTAGCGCACAATATGATCCTTATTGTCCACGTGATGAAGCCAAACGGATGTCGAACGCACTCATAATACACACTGTCTGTTATAGGGACTGTTTCAGACATAAGGAATTAATTTAATATTTTCTTCAATGTATGAGAAAGCATGTGGGTTTATTTTCAAAATCCCTTGGAGGGGAGGGTGGCGGGGTAAAAATGTAAAAGGTGTTTAAGCAACGGATCTGCCGCATTATATTTTCTCTTCTCGTATGCACAGAAACATCGAGCACACGCTCTGCAGGTTTAATGTCAGCCCGGTTTTCCCTTCTGTTTAAAAGGACGCAACTCTCTGTCTCAGAAGCTTCCCGCCCCTTAATTCCACCCCCGGCTGTTTGAACCAAGTTGACCTTCCTGTGTCTGGAAACTAAACGACCCGCAGAGTGATTGAACACGCTGAGTAATTCTGTTCGGATATGCTGCCACCTAGCGGCCTTCTCTTCACGCGGAATGCCAACCATTTGTAATGTTTGTGAAACAAGTTACTTCCTGTTATCACTTACGAGGACAAACTTGCACTTTGGGGCATGGACAACCACACTGCTGCTGACACACATATCACTTCATATACATGCTTCCTACATGTTTAAAACACATCCACACATCATATTTTACACGTCTAGACTTTAATATGTTTCTATTCTATTTTATTTTTGTAACTTCATTTCCAAGCTAAATTATTTTATTGCAAATCTTTAATTTACTGTATTCACTATTGCAATATTTTCACTGCAGTAAAATCTTTCTATTTTATGTCACTTACAATCGTGAAAGCATTTCACTGCATATCATACAGTGTATGGTTGTGAATGTGACAAATAAATTTTTAATTAGATTATTGTTAAAGCAGAAATAAGCACTTGCAACCTGTTAGTCACTACATCACCAGTCATTTCAGGTTTCCCATCTGAAATTAAAGATGTATTCAGATTATATTTTACTTCAATAAACATAAATGTATAATAATTTTAATATAATAATTTGTGAATAGTGAATAAAATATTTCTTTACTTAAATTTCTGTGTCCATGACAAATCTACCCCAAATAAAAAATTAACAACCATGGAAGTTTTTTTTTATTTTTATGGAAAACTTCAAGAACCTTTTCAATGGTCATATATTAGGTCTATAGATTCTTCTTATATACAGGGTGGGTGAAAAGGAACTATGCATTAAAAAATAAAGTTGGTAATAAAGTTAATATTTCTAAGACAAATTTATTGAAAATTTTGAACATGTACTTTATTACATAGGAAAATGGGGCAAATCTTTAAATTTCAGTGTAGGCATTGGTGTTAACTAGTTTCCTCAAATGGCTGGGGATGGAATGCCCAGTCTTCTGAAGGATGTTTTGGGGATATTTCTGAGAACCTCCTGAATCCATGCATCCAAGTCATCCAGTGGGCGAGGCTTTGTTCTGTACAACTCCTCCTTGGAGTGAGAGCTGGACTTCTTGGTCGCCAATCAATAAATATTGCCTAGTTAATTTTTACCCACCCTGTAGGTGTGGATACACACATGGTGGCCTAGTGATTAGCACAGTTGCCTTGCACCTCCAGGTTGCGGGTTTGATTCCTGCCTATGCATATGTGCTTAGTGGGCTTATTCCTGGTGCTCCAATTTCCTCCCACAGTCCAAAGACATTCAGGGCTAATTGGTGTGTGTATAGCAAGCGAACAATAGAGTCTGCAAAGATATGTAAAGTGGCACCAAATCCAGTTTTTAAATCAAATTAGGACTGATAGGACAGCAGTTTGAAAGAAGGCAATCACATGTGGATTTTTATACACTTTGCATCAATTTGCATTACTTCGTCTTCAACAATACTTTCGGTTTTATTCAAATGTTGCAGGTCATGCATATTTCCAAACAGAAAATTTTAATTTTATTTGTCTGCATTGCATTTCTATTCTCCCATAAAGCTTATGCTTGTGAAATCTTATTTTATGTACAGTAGTGTATATGATACATATGTATTATACGTATATATATAAAATTTTAATTTTAATTTTATTTGTCTGCATTGCATTTCTATTCTCCCATAAAGCTTATGCTTGTAAAATTTTATATCTAAAAAACAGTAGTGTATATGATACATATGTATCATATACACTACTGTACATAAAATAAGATTTCACAAGCATAAGCTTTATGGGAGAATAGAAATGCAATGCAGACAAATAAAATTAAAATTAAAATTTTATATATATACGTATAATATTAAATGAGCAAATAACCATTAGTTATCCTAAATACTTTCCCAGTAATAGAAAACCTGCTGATCTGCCAAACATCTACTTGTTTACATTTGTTAAATAATACAATCAATTGTAAAAGCCTCATTTGCAGTGTTTGTAATGTAAATAAGCTTTAAGAGATAACGCTAGAGGAGATAATACAGCAGTGATTTAAATTACAGTCGGGCTTCTGCTTCATCGTCCCACCTAGAGACATGTCTTACCGAGAGCGGGTGCGCATGCGCACTCTCCTTTTCATACGTCTATAAAATCAAGGTTCACTTATATTAAAAACTGGAAACACTTTCTGATTATCAGATAAAATATGAAAATAGTTTACCTATAGTTTCATAATGGAAGCAAACAAAAACAACTATAAAGTAAAAACATTAAGGAACCTTCAACAGCACTGTGTCATAAACAGTTAAGCGCTGAGCTCGGACTCACCAGTAGAAAGTGACTCGGCAGTTTTTGCACTGGAGGCGAGCTGGCTGGTTACAAAGCTCGCACAGTTTGTTAATTCCTTTTGGGTGTGCGAGGGGGGAAATGTATATAGACATTTATTTTTATTTTTTTTACAAATAAGAGTAGAAGACCCGTTTGCTTAGCTTTAAACTAAACGCGTATTTCTTTGTTTTTTATTTTACATATCGAGCTCGCCAAGTAATGTAATCTACCTCAGACCATGCAAAAAATAAAAAATAAATAAAAGAACAGAAACATTTACACTGTCCTGATAATGTATTAAGGCAGAATTGATTATGCCAGTCGCTGTAACCGGCCTGCATTCAAGCTTTAGCTGATGGTTCTCTTGGTAGTTTGCTGTATTTGTTTCTTCCGCCGCTTTAACGTTTCCATGGTAACCACCCCACGGAGCTCTAGGGATGACGTTTGTTAAAGATGACGCTTGTGCCCCTGTTACTGTTACGCAAATAAAGAAAGGCTCAGCATCGATTAAAAAACAAACGAATTATCCGCAGTTTTCTGTGATTAGATTAATCTAATTATATAAAGCGCAATATGTTTAAACAAATTGTGTCAAACATGTCTTATTTCAAAACAGGAAATGAAAAATGTGAACAATATTTAATGTTTTAATATCATTTTATTTAACACTATTAATTGACAATTAATGTGTGTGTATACTTTTCTTTTTTTAAATCCCAAACTGTACCATTTCTGAATATTAATGACTTCAGGGAAAAAAAAACCCTAAAGAACAGAAATTCAACGTTATGAAGTGTCAAGATTTTAACCGCTTAAATGAGATTAATCCTGAGAGCGCACACTTAAGATCATGCTCTCATGAGCCTAGGGAAGGGGAATCAGTGGCCTCCTACCCATTAAACACTCAATCACTCATCGTCTATACCACTTTATCCTGTATACAGGGTAAAGGGGGTCCTGGAGCCTACCCCAGGAGACTTCAAGCACGAGGCAGGGTACACCCTGGACAGGGTGCCAATACATTGCAGGGCACACACATATACATACACATACTGTACACACACAATCACACAATACAGGCAATTTGGAAACACCAATTAGCCTAGACATCTGCATGTCTTTGGACTGTGGGAGGAAATTGGGGCAACTGGAGAAAAGCCACCAAGCATGGGGAAAACAATGCAAACTCAATGCACACGTTAAACAGTGCACATTAGTTACAGCTTTAATGTAAAGTAATACAAGACACTTTTACAAAGTGTACAAACGCACATGTACAAAGTGTCATTCACAACAATTTGTGTTATTTGTACTATTTCAGATAAATAACTTTATAAAGTAAATAGGTATAGTGTAAAAATACTTTATGATATAATAGATGTTATGACTGACAATGTGTACTTTGAATGTGCCACTTTCAAATGCTTCACAACTTATAGATAAAAATGATAATAAACAAACCATTACTAGGTATGTAATGTCCTTAATATATTCACCTGGATGTTAATAAGTAACCATATTTTGTGTATCTTGGTGATTATGTGCTAATAATTCTTCAACTTTCGTATTTGCTACTTATTTAAAGTAAAATGCAGCCATAATCTATGTAATGACATTATATTCTGAAATGGGTTGAACTTTTCTTGTGTTTTCAGTTACATCCTTTCAGGTTAGCACTCCTCTGGGGCTATACAGTACTCAGTCCATCCTTGTGATGATTTTCTGACAAACACAATTTGTTTATTTAAAACATTTTGAAGAGTTTTTTCCTACAGTAATGGCACGGTGGTATTCCACTGTTTAAATTGTACATATTATTAAGCATTAAGTTAAGCATTAAGTTAGCCTTTATTGGTCACACATACATTACTGCACAGTGAAATTCTTTATTCTTCGCATATCCCAGCTTCTTGTTAGTAGGCTGGGGTCAGAGCGCAGGGTCAGCCATTTTTACGGCGCCCCTGGAGCAGACAGGGTTAAGGGCCTTGCTCAAGGGCCCAACAGCAGCAACCTGGCGGAGCTGGGGCTCGAACCACAGATCTTCTGATTTGTAACTCAGAGCCTTAACACACTGAGCCACCACTGCCCCTAGTACAGCAGCAATGCTGGTAAATGCTGGCAATTCTGGTACAGCTGTTAACTGCTGGGTATAGAATCAGTCACCTCGTAGCCAAAATATTTAGACAACAGCAATCCTGCAGTCAACAAGTGACCTTGATCAACGATAGAGGACGATCAACACACAAAAGACAGATTATTGTCTCCAGCTGTACACTTACACTGAGGCACTAGGAAATTAAGCAAAATTAATGTGATATGCACTATGACATCACACCCAAATGACAGACCAGGGCCCGTATTCACAAAACTTCTTAAGCCTAAAAGTTGCTCCTAGTGACAAAAATCTTAGAATTAGGGCATTTTCTTAGAATTTCCCCTTAAATTTAGGATTAAATCTTAGTAAAGATAAAAATGATTCACAAAACATCTTAGCACTAAAAACAGCTCCTAAGGTAAAAATTGTTAAGAGTAGAGAGGAGGACTTAAGAGTTTCTATAGCAGAGGACAATATGGCGGAAGGAAATATTCTCCAAACACTGAACATAAAGCTAAAAGTAAACACTGCTCTTCTGCCCAATTTGGTTTTCTTGATGCTTTACTTCCTTCCATCTCTTTTGGATTGTTGGCTACATACCATCCAAAAGTGCAAATTAAATAAACTGTCCTGTAATCATGTAAATTGTAAAAGCGGAGACATTTTGCTCCCATCAATCTGAAATGGATTACAAGTAATAAAATAGGTATTGTAAATAAATGTGAGAACTTAAATATACTAACTACTGTGTGGAAATTGGTGGCTTCAAAAGTAGACATTTTCAACATTTAGCTGTTTAATTATCTTTAAGACATTTAGCCTAGAACCTTTGCATAAAGTAGCCTGTACTCATGATTATCCAATTTCTTCATATACAAAAAATTATGATTTCAATGTTTGTTATATTATCATGTATTCTATTTTCACAAAAAGCACATTTCAAGACCTTTGCAGAGGTTATTTCTATCAACCAATCTCAGTCCTTGAATTGCTGCATCATCCCTAGCAACAGGGTCAACCACACCTCCTCACTAAGATAAATGTTTTTGTACTTTCCTTACTCAGAGTTGCTCTAAGAAGTTTTCTAAATCACTTTTAGTCTAGGACTCCCAGCTAGGACTTTTTAGGCTAAGATAGGAGCTCTCAGAGAATTCTAAGAAGCTTTGTGAATACAGGCCCAAATAACTATGGTGAGCTATAATCTGAGGCTATCAGGGGTACACACTCATACTAGACAGTTAACTGTTAATTGGTCAGTTTTATGTTTGATATGAATATTATCAAGACTTTTGACCTATATCTTGAATGTTTGTGTGTGTATTATATATGTATTTAATGGCTCCAGAATATTTTTCCTGACCAGAACAATTACTCAACTGATTCCTTCAATATTTAATGTCATATTTTCAAGAGTGAGGATGACAAAGCACACATCAGTTCAAAAATTTTAAAACCATTTTATTTGTACACTATTGCAAGTCAAACATACAAAATATCACATCTAGAGTATATTTAAGTTACTCTATGAAAATTAGATTTACTAAGAAGCAATAGGGTGGAAAAAAAGGTTGAAATCAAGTTACTAGAGTGTCTTTACATGACCAGTCTGTACTCAGTGTTCCCATGGGCTCGTCCTCTTTTCTACGTCAATATGCAATTTTTAATTTCAAGCCCGAAGATAAATCCATAAAATCAACTGCCCCTTCAAAACTGGATTGTAACAGAATATGTGAAGCAGTTTGGAATGAAGCAATACTTGGAAGAATGGTGTATTGAAAAATGTCAAGACCAGCTAAAAGTAACGCACCTATATATTCTTGTCAAGTTTAATATTTTTCAGTCTCTGTTTGCACTGCAAGTTCACAAACAGCTGAGAAACACTACTGTGCAACAACCTTTTATTCTTATGGCCTATGCATCCGAACCAATAAAGTGCACACTAAAACACTCCATCATATTTAGGAGGGCCCTGAAATTAAAATTAATCTCCTGTAGTAAGCTTTAATACCAGGAATACTAACCCCAACATATAATGATGCTGAGACTATACCGCACAGAGAAGATAGACATGACTCTAAAATGACACTCAGAATAATTTGATTGGGTTAGGCATTAAGTCAGGTGTAGCTCTGATTCATTGCTAAAATGAATATTACTCAATCAAAACGAAGTGTAATTATTTTACTAGGTTTATTAGACAAAAAAAGTGAGTATCAACTTGGGAAAATTGTGGTATTGTAATAAGTGGTACTAAATTTGTGTGTGTGAGAGGGCTTGGCAGGGAAAGCACCTCAAAAGGCACAAGCATTAGATAAACAATGCCACCTTGCACAGATTTGTGTTATTTACAACTGTATTTAGCAAGACAGACATGGAAAGAAAAAAAAATGAAAATCTTGTTTACACCTTGCAGAAATAAACAATATAAATGTGAAATAGGCAAAGGCCATTTCTAAAGCCTTAAAATAATATAATAAAATATTATTAATGTGAATTCTGGGTATAGGACAGAAATGAGAAAAGACTGATGGATGAAAACTAGACGAGTACAATTGCTGGCTGTGGCGAGCTCCTGCAGTCAGAAAATACTGAGGCATCTCACTGACTAAATGTCTTATTTAGAGGTATCCCAAATACTGTTCAGTCTTTCAGACACTATGAAGCTAATTTGAGCACCAGAGTGAGCTAACACACCAGTAGCTGCACCTGGTTGATATTTTCTATATGTGCTGTTCATGTTGTAATTGCACTTGAATGAAAAGTCCCCCCCCGCCCCAAGCTTGGTTGGATGGTGGCTCATTAAACTCTACAAATGTATCTTTTGTGGGGGGAAATTAAAACACCCACAACAAACATCAAATACTCTTCTGGACTGTTTGTGTGAATGTTCTTTGGCCAAAGAGTAGATACTAGACAAAGAAGGAGCGATTATCTGCCAGGTGTAATCCAGCATAAAAGACAAACTGAAACCTGGCCCTCAACCCTAGATAATGTGCGAATGAAAACTGTGTGCCTGTGTGTGTGTGTGTGTGAGTGAGTGAGTCAGACAGATGTGACTGGCTAAATCTTATAACCCTAAAATGTAAAACCGTCTGCTGCTCACTCTCATTCATTGTGGACGGTCACTAATGAAAGATGTGGAAAACATGAGCGAGTTCTGTAGTGCGCTCATGCACATTACACCGTCTCCTCATTCAATTTGGCCACGTCTGCTTGTGTGAGGGGTGTAGATACGTCGTTCTCAGCTTCCTTCTCTTTCAAAGCTTTGTCTATGTTGGTCTCTTGTTCCTTGTCTTCAAGATCAGCTTTCCTCTCCTCCTCTTTCTTCTCTCGGTCTAGCAGACGGTAGTTGATGCCCATGCCGACGAACAGAAACACGCTGGCTACCACGAGGATGATGCCGCAGCCAATGTACGTGTATTTGTAGTCATGGTAGATGTCATTCAGTTTACCTGCAAAGAGAGACAAGCATAATTGCTTTATTTGTAGATAGGTGTCGATACAATATCGAGTCATGTCCCATTTAACTATGAAACTTCTCAGTTTATTAAACATTTTTATAATCCATTCCATCCACTAAAACCCCTAAAATTTTAATACATCTTTTCCACAAATAGCTGCTTATTGGCACAAAGTGCATCCAGTCTATGGCCAAAAGTATGGACACGAGACCATCCCAACCATGTACTTATGGAAACATCCCCCCCATTTCAGATTTTTTCCTCCCTTTGAATTCATAAGAACCTCCACTTTTCCTGGAAACCTTTCAACTATATTTTGGGATTTGGGCTCATTCATCAAAAAGAGCATTAGGGAGATTGGGTACTGATGTCAGGTTCTAGTTGATCCCGAAAGGCGTTCATTGGGTTTGAGGTCAGGGTACTCTTTGTGCAGATGCAGCACTATACTGCATGTTGTGTTATGCCTCCTCTATATAATTAAGAGAAATCTTAAATGTTACAGTATACAAATACGTTTTTATACAATTGAGCATACTTTATATTAGAGCTGCAAATCATAGGTGCATCTTCTGCCCAACATTCACCCAGTAGGTGGCAGTATTTCACCAGCTGCATGTTAAGACCTTGAAAGCATGGTGTATTTTTAAGCAATTTACCTACATAATTCAATGTTTACCTACATAGTTCAAAAAGCAAATTGACTCTAAAAGCAACCCATTGATTCAATTATCTTTGATAAATAGAAGATCGACCAAGTCACACAATGCTATTGTGTATAAAAATGCTGTGATTTCTATAGTGTTCAACTGATCTGGATGTCAGTACCATCAAACTGCTGGAAGTCTGCACTTGTTCATTATATAACTGACCCCAACACATTGCGGTAGACAGCTCAAATAAAGTTGTAAGTGTCCAAATATTTATGGATCAGAATATTTCAGACACTACAGACATACCCAGTAAGGGGGGTCCAAGCAGAACTGGTCCACACTCGACAATGGTGACGAGACCTACGGCACTAGAGAACCTCTGTGCTCCCACAAGGTCCATGAGCGTCTCGAAGAGCACAGAGCTGAGCCAGCCGAATGCCAGACCGAAAAACACTGCATAGACAGAGAAGCCCACATAGTCCACAGACATCGGTGCCAACAGGTGACAGATGCCATTATACAGCACTGCTGCGGCAAAGAAATACTGTATGCGTGGGCGAACCCAGCGAGTGTTAGCCACCAGACCCATAGATGGCCGTGCTATCATGTCTGTGAAGGCCAGCATGGAAAGCAGGAAGGCTGCCTTGTCTTTGGAGATGCTCATGCTTTTTGCATAGTTGCTAAGGAAGACAAGTGGGGCAAAAAGACCAAAAAACATTATCACGTTGCCCAAGAGGTAAAGTAGAAAACCACGATGCTTAAACAGGGTCAGGTCGATGAAGCTGTTGATGGTCTGCAGCACCGTTTTCTTCTCACGCCTATTTGTCCCTTCATCCTGTACCTCAGGTTTGGGCTGAGGTTTTGGTCCGATGGGGCGCATCAGTGAGCCAGCCACACAGCAGTTAAGCAACGCACCACCCAGGATAAGGAAACTCCCCCTCCAGCCAAACTGATCATATAGCCAGCTGTTCAGAGGTGCCAGCGTAGAGAGGAAAACAGGGCTGCCTGCCATGGCAATGCCGTTAGCAATCGGACGCCGCTTGTAGAAGTATTTCCCAATCATCGTCAATGCAGGATTCAGATTGAAGGCCAAACCAAGACCTGAGGAAGAGGACAAAGACAAAAGGACTTTCATTAGGACAGGGAAATATTTTTAAAAAAGATACCTGGATGATCAAGGTACCATTTTGCGATTCTTGAATAAATATTCCCAATCATTTGATTGGCTAAATTACATATTGCAAATTGACATTTAAATTCATCTGTATTGATTGGTTATATACTGTTTATAAGGCTGAAGCAAGCATTATATATAGTTTAACAGTAAATCCTCAACACGATACTCAGTAAGAAAAAAAGAAGAAAAAAAACTTCGGTAAAATGGACAGACAGCATGTTCTCTATACCACTTTCTTCAGCATAGCAGCTACAGAAAAATGCCAAACCAGCAAGCGATTAATATCATACTGCACTTGAGAGAACAGCGGCATCACTTACCCCCTATGACTCCCACACAGAAGTACAGGCCCTCCACCGTGTTGCAGAAAGATGCAGCAATCAGACCCGTTGAAGCCAGACAGCCTCCGACAATAATGATTGGTCGACTGCCATACTTGTTCACCAGGATGCTGCTGATTGGTCCTGTTTCAAGAAAGAAGAGCCAGGTTACATGATTTGATTCTACAACATTGCTTGGTTCAAGTGCAAACAGGGAGTAATTGATTACCTCATTTGTTGTTAACATCTCCCTTTGGCAAAATAATACAACTAGTTGCTAGGACATTAGAAGATGTAATACTATACTACACGTATACTCACTGTTTGGTTTTAGAAGGACAACTGTATTATGACAGCACATCTATTCAAAGCTTTTATTAGTTTTGCTGTCTCAACTGTGTAACAGCTGCTACCTCTAACTAGAGACTCAAAAAATTCCACTGGATGTGTCTGTTGGTTGTAGTGGTCTGCCAGGATGACCAGGTCCCTTGGAAAAAGTTTACTTGGAATGAAAACTTCTCCATCTGTATCTCCACTAGATGGCAGTACAGGAGAGCTGTAATGCAAATAGCATACTTTCAAGCTGTAAGTGATGCAAGCAAATGTAAATGGGTGCAATATGCTGTGCTGTTTCTATGTGTGGGCTTGCATTCCTGCACTGTATTTTACCCCACTACTTCACCCCAAACACAAAAACAATCTTTGATTCCACAAAGGACTAGATTAGTATCTACACCTTCACGGTCTTCATATTTAATACTAGTCAAATTGAGAGGGAGGCATGTTCTCTGTGTAGTACTATGTTAGGGTTCAGACAGACAGCTCATTTACAGTTCCTGCCTGCAGGGCAAACCTCTCAGAGAACACTCTGTGCTGGAACACCTATTACAAAACGCACAACTGGTCTGAGTTTAGCAAACTAGGGCAACTTCTAACTGCTCAAAACAGCGAAAAGGAGCTGGGAGAGCAGCCAATCACAGGCAAGGATGGTTTGGTAATCCTCCAACTGAACACCAGATACACTAATGTATTCCGACAGGCTTCTGTGGCTCTGAACTCGACTGCACAAATGCTCCATTACAATCCAGGACAATGGAAGCACAGATCAGTGCACATATGCACAAACGCTCCCACACACACAAACTCAACTTTAAGGCATTTTGAAAGGCAGTAGAGTTCTGTAGTAGTTCATTACGCTACCTTGAAGGCTCTATAAACTATAGTCAGGAAACATGAAAAGTCCTCCACTGTTGCATGCAACCAGAAACACTTCCTAACATTAAAACCACTCACTGGCGAAGTAAAGAACACTGATTATACAATATATCCCACGCTTTAACAGGATAAATTGCATAAGGCAGAGCGTGAACAGGCAGTGACAGCCAAGGGCCAAATTGTGATGGCTAGACGGAGATGTAAGTATTAGGAGTGGACTACAGAGCAATTTATGAAGGTAAAATGAATCACGTTTTCTTTTACATCATGTGGATTGCCAGGTGTCGCTTACTTTAAGCAATGGCACTAGGATGAACTATGGGAGGAAATTAGCCAGCAGAGGCAGTATGCTGCTTCGGATAATATTCTGCTGGGAAACCTTGGGTCCTGCCATTCATGTGGTTGGTACTTTAACATGTACCACCTACCTAAACATTGCTGCAGACCAAGTACATCACCTCATGGCAACAGTATTCCATAATGGCAGTGGCCTCTTTTAGCAGAATAATGCACACTGTCACGCTGCAATAAATGTTCAGGAACGGATCAAAGAACACGAAAAATAATTAATGGTGCTTCCAAACTCTTTACATCGCAATCCAAACAATCATCTGTAGAATGCTGGACAAATGAGTTTAATCCATGGAGGACCTACTGCACCAAAAGCCCTAAATAATCTCCTAGTGATGGCTTGGTGCCAGATTCCACAGCATACCCTCACAGGTTTTTGTGGAACCCATGCTGCATTAGAAGTTGTTTTGGCAGCACAACTCAATATTAACCGGGTGGTTTTAATGTTATGACTGATTGAATCACTGACAATCACTATTAAACCACACTTCTCTAAGCAACTCAAAAATTTTCAGCATGTGAGAGACACTGGCAAAAACTTGTACAAGTGTCTACTGTGCATGCAATGAATTAAATGTGTTTACTAGTAACTGTTTCCACACTGTAAAGACAGCAACATGAAACTGCTTACTTTTATATGACAGCTAGACAGGAGATGTGTGCGCGCGTGTGTGTGTATGTATACGTACATGCATAGCAACAAATGGTAAATCTCTAAGCCTCTACAAATTAGCCTTGAATTAATTCTCTTAAGTCTCCTGTAGGCTAATTAGAAAAGCACTGTTGAAAAATGTTGATCATCCTCGTGTTAGGGTTTCAAATGATCGGATTAGATTTTAAAACCTGCTAAGATTAAAAATCCTGCAAGCACACTAGTTTAGGGATTTACCCCAATTCAAAAGTCACAATCTGATCAGATATCCTTTGGGAAGGGGAAGAGAACTCTGGAGCTGCTAGGCTGCCAAAGGTTATTCCAACTGAGGCAGTAACTAAACAAAACAAAACCATCTGAAGAAAATAAATCAAAGAAAGTAAATCAACAAAACATCCATCCCAGCCTCTACCAAAACCTGAGGACTGACTTTAAAACAGAGCTGGCTTTCAGGCGTTTTTCATTCCCATCAGATTGGACAGATTCCGCAGCACTCCATTCTGAAGGGAGGCTGCATTTTGGCTCTTCTCCAGTCTCCCAACATAAACCATCTGCTTCAGAGCTTCACACACATTCTCCATACTCATGTTCACACATCCTCCTCCATCAAACCGAATTACTTACACTTGGTCAGGATAAAGGGCAAGTCGGTACACCAATTCAGACTTCACTCTCAAAGCAGAGGTCTAAAGGTTTAACCCAAATTCAGTGTAAATAGGGCACAGTTGGTGAAACTGAAGCAACAGGAACCTAATCAGGCACAAATGTCTATTTTATCTTGTGAAAATGCCATCACACTGGTTAGTGAGCAAGTCTGTGCTTTCGGTTTCATAATAATTTGCACACATTTTGGTGTCCAGCAAACCATTCCTTTGGGGAGACCTAATCACAATACATTTTCCCATTGCTCTGCATCATATCTGGATACAGGATTTATTTAAAGCAAAAAAAAAAATTACCTGATTAATGCAATAATGCATTTTATGAATGGATGTACTTAAATCCCAACACTGTAAGAGCTTTATTGTGGCAACCGACGTAACGCATGCATGTGAAGTGACAGAGGCTACGTGCAGAAACGTGCGTACGCAAGTTTGTACAAGCACTGCCAGTGTGAGTAAGCGTGTGGGTAGTAATCATCCTGTTCCTGCTTACACATCTATTCATGCTTCTCTTTGGAGGCTAGGTTTACTGAAATAAACTTTAGCATAAACGTTACATCACATTGCAATTTAATATATACAGATACTTTTCTCCTTTTATGGAATTTTTCACGATTTCTTATTAACCAAGAACGCATATTAAAATCTAAGAAGACCCATTTTTTGTTGCACTTGACAATGAATGTCATTTATTCCATTATAATTTATAATGGGCGACACCTGAATTCAGAGGTAGTGTTCTGGTGATTTAAATATTACTCTTGCTTTTATACAATTTCTTTGCAACATGACCTTTTGTGATTCGTTTTGTGTGACTTGTGTGTGTTGAGAGCCTCGTATGCAGACATGCACTGCATGCTCCATGAAGGTATGAGTTACAACTTATTGTCTCTTCTTCTACACCAGTGGTAGTTCTCTATTCTGTATGCTGATGCACTTTATAAACAATGAGAAGTTGAAGTACATGTTCTGTATGCCAGTCTAATGTTATAGCAGTCTGACATTTTTCTGATTAACACAATGAGTAGGGTTGGGTACCGAAAAACCGGTGCCAATATGGCACCAGTACCTATATAACCGGTATGTACCGGACCGAAACAGAACGCGAATTTCGGTGCCTCATTTCGGTGCCACTCAAATGCCTGAACTGTCGATTAATACATTTGTTCTCTGGGGCTATGATGAGTTATAAGTAATAAGCATTAGATTCATCAACACACATGATTGCTAGTAAAATTTAAATACTGCGTTCATGGGGTGTCAGAAATGATTTCCTTAATTAGAAAAATCTTGATTTCGGAAAGCTTTGATAAATCCAAAACATTGTTGCAGTAATGTTACTGTCCATTTTATTTTTGTAGATTAAAAGTTTGTTAGATTAGAAAAAAAAAAACGTGCAAATCATCAGCTGCTCTGACGGCAGCAGGTGGTCTACCGCTATCTTAACTTGCTAAATTAACTTTCATTAAAATGCCTAAAACTAAACGGTCGAAAGTGTGGCTATATTTCACAAGAAAGGATTCCGACACCGCGACGTGCAGTAAATGTTTTACAGCAGTTGCGTGTAAAGGGGGAAACACGTCAAATTTAATGAAACATTTGAGAGCACACGGAATAAACTTAAAAGCAGACGGATGCGCCATGTTTGACAGCTTGCGGACAACAGCTGGCACTATTGGTGTGGATGACCCCAGCCCCAGTCATACCAACTATAGCAAAAAGGATTATAAAATGACGACAGCAGCCTTTCCGGAGGTTAGTGGTAGGCTAATGTAATGTTAATTGCAAAATGCAAATCTTGCATTCATGCTAACATAACAAATGGTCAAACGATTTGTAAAATACTAATGTAAAATGGATTCTGTTTATAATCATGGTTTTCCAGCTAGTACTTAAACTTTTAATATATTATTAAATTTGAAGCATTGAATTTTTTGTTCATTAAAAATGTATTCGAGCCATAATTTTGTGGCTATTGCAAAGTATCGATGTGGCACAAAAAATAAAACCCATGTGGTATTAAAAAAAAACCAAAACGATACCCAACCCTAACAATGAGTCACCCCTCTTCCACAACAAAGATTTTACTTTTTAACTACATTTGTTACAGCATTTGCAAGACCAGGTAGTTCATCACATCATGTTATAGCTGCTATAAACGGTTAACATACACAAAAAGTTCACAACCACTAAAATGTGTTGAGAGTTCCTTAAATCAACGATTACAAATATTTCATTGTTTAACAGCAGCTTTTTAAAATCTATTTATTATTCACATTAGATTCAGTAACTGGTGCATCATATAGATCCATGGTGAAGGGGTTAGAAATAAATAAAACAATGCCAGAGCTGCTGTTACAGGCAATTAACACATACTAACCAATCAGATTTCAGAACTTAACAGTGGTGCAACTGAACAAGACATCTCTGACTGGTCTTCATCATGTTAAGATTCAAAACTCCGAAATACTATCCCCAATATATTTTTATACCCCCCCTCCCCCCCAAAAAAACAAAAAACAAAAAAAAAAAACAAAAACAAAAAAACATACCTATAACGCGAGTTGAATATGGCTGAACAATTCATTGTTCTTTGTAAAAGACGCTCTTCCTTAGTGATGGTCTAAAGGTACTGTGCTCCTGCTTGAATCCATTACACTTATGCAAACAGTCAAATGAGGCTCCAAGTATGCTTTATTCATTCATCAGGAAATTGACATAATCCAAGTATCTATACACCTGGGCTGCTCAAATATCTTCAGTTTTTCTCTCAACCACATTGAGTGAACGAGACGAGCAGAATTTCACAGGAAGTCCTCGTTACCATGACATCCGTCATGACACCTGTGTCACTCTACTCAAAAGATCACACCAGACCTTCCCTCGTACCACACCCTTGAGGCTGCAGTAGTTCTGGAGAGCAGCTATGCCTTCGCTTGCCTCACATTTAGAATTCTATATAAAATCTGCTGCATTATCTATTATACAAGAGCTGTGGATTATGACATGGCTTGTCTGTAGCTATGAGGAACCAACACAACATTGGCAGGGTAGGATACCAATTAGGGAAGGAAGTATTTTTGAGTGTTTATCATCGAGTTACCACTGACTGACTCATGATTGTACAGTGCCAGACAGAGGAGTGTGTTTACTTTCTGTCCCCGCCCCCGATCAGTCACCTTAGGCTTGCATAATGGGCGTATTAATTATAGAAAAATTCTCTCTCTGAATTATCAGCAGTGAAATCAATATGCTGTAGATTTGTCTGGAAACACCCTCTTATTGTCAAACTATCAGTAAGGTGATGTTGGATATAAAAATTGCATGACTAAAGAGGATATGGATACACTAACCAGCAATAACATGCCAGTAACACTGATTATTTTATGACATGGCTGTGAGAAGTACGAATCCCTATATGGGTGGCACGGTCACAAGTCATGTGAACTTGCTCGCATCATTGTTCATGCTACCAGGAGATTTTAGAGCACCCCATGCTTCCGTCTGCTGACAAGCTTTATGGAGATTTCCTTTTCCAGCAGGACTTGTCTAATGGGATTATTGTTGCAATAAAGATGAGAAACACCCGACCCAATACAAACAAGCTGAAGACTGCTATCAAAGTAACCTAGTCGTCAATGATACCTCAGCAGTGCCACGGGCTGATCACCTCCACGCCATTATGTACCGATGCAGTAATTTGTGCTACTGAAGCCTCAAAATATTGAGTACATAAAAGAACAGTTTCAGAAGTTGGACATTTCTGTATTGTAAATCCTATTTTTAGATTGAGCTTTGGAAATATTCTAATATTTTAGGATTCAGCTTCAAGGCTTGACTATTTCATTTCACATTAAATTAATTTATGAGTTTCTTTTTTAAAACTTGTGCGTATACTAGATGTGCCCTTCGACTTCGTTCACGCGTCATTTGGTTGCACAATCGTCTACAAAAAATAAGATTTTTGGAATTAACAAATTGTTACGCATTACCGTGAAGTGTGTGGAATGAAGGTGTGAGATTTGCGTTTATTAAGTAGATTTCAATTGCACACTCAAGTGCGTATACAATTTTTTACAGCGCCATCTGTTGAATTTTAAGATGAACTAAAAAATTTTTTCAAAGTCGATTTTATGATACAAGGGCATTTTCCATTTAAATTTTAAAGTAGCATATCATCTCTTCCTGTGGGCCCACTGAGATGAAAACATCTCCCCTAAAACTTTTTTTGTCCTTAGCCCAGGTAAGACGAGTCTGACAGTGTCTCTGGTTCTAGAGTGGCTTGATACACGGAATGCAACAATTGTAGCCCATGTTCTGGATACATCTGTGCGTGGTGGCTCCTAAAGCACCAATTCCAGCTGCAGTCCACTCCTTGTGAATCTCCCCCAAATTCTGGAATGAGCTTCATTTCACAAGAACTTCAATCCCAGCCGGCCTACTGAACCAGACAGAGAACATTTAAAGGCTCAGGAAACCTTTGCAGGTGTTTTGAGTTAATTAGCTGATTATTGTGCGAAACTATTAGTTGATCTTTTTGAATATTGAACGTTTTCATAATATTCAAATTTTGGGAGATACTGAATTTTGGGTTTTCATTAGCTGTAAGCCATAAAATCATCAAAATGAAAAGAAATAAACACTTGAAATACATCGGCCTGTGTGTAATTAACCTATGTACGTGTTTCACTTTTTAAATTTAATTACTGAAATAAATGAATAAAAATACACTTTTTGATGATATTATAATTTATATAAAATGCACTGTAATGTACAACACAGAAGGTTTACTCAGTAATGGCTGGGAAAGGGGGCTGCATTTAGGAATCAGACATCCGATTCTGACAGAACTTCTATAAAAAGCAACACTGACACAAATCAATCATGAACAACATCAAGTACATTTACTAATCGTGTAAATGGCACAGTTTTGATTTCAGTTATATGCAATAAATAATATTTTCAAAAGCACATCAGAATAAGACAGCAGGTCACTGTTTGAACATAAACACAGCTGTGATGGTTTGCTTATTTTAACTTCTGTGTAGTAGGAAAGCCAGATGAGCATGTGATGGAGCCACAGAGCTGAAGAAAACAAAATCACTAACCTCCGGCGTACATGACGGCCAACATGATGGAAGAAATCCATGAGACCTGGCTGCTGGTGGCGTTGAAGATCACCTCGATATCTTTAAAAAACACAGTGATGGATTTGGGGAAGGCATAAGAGAAGCCGATGCTGATAAAAGAACCAACCACTACGGCCCAACCCCAGCCGCCTTCTGGAGGTGTGTAGCCCACCGGACCGCCCGTCGCTGGAGGCATCGCTAAACGTGCACTCGCACACAACAATCAGGAACGGGGAAACACAGGACAGCCGAGTGCACACACTGTCAGTCTGTGAGAGAGACAAGAGTAAGATAAAATCATTAGAGCCTGGAAACATGATGTTGATATCCATCACAAACAATTAACGATGGACCTGCACAGAACTCAGACAGAAACACCTTAAATGTTTAGTTGATAATAAAACTAGAATACTGTGTAATCTTACTCTTCTACATTAAAACAAAAAAATATTTTTCAAACCAAACCGGTAACTGTGGGTGCAGAGGTGTACACACACTCACATAGGGATAACCAATAAGAACAAGCAGCAATATTCCCATCATGTACAACATCAGAAAGTCTTTGGAAATGCCTCATAAAGCACACAGGAAAACTACACAATAAATATCCTTCAAGCAAATAAGATAAGCTCAGGTAAATTGAAACGGTTAGTTTTCTTGTATAGGTAAAGCAATATTCTGTGGATTTTGCCAATTGTTACATGGAATTAAAAAAGCCTTTGTGATGTTTCTTACAAAATGATCCACCACTAAACAATGTATGTCATAAATGTAGAGAGCATATGAGGGAGACTGGGCTTTCTGATTCAACAGACAAAGCAGACTTCCCTGTCTCATTCAGTCTTATTTTTGCTTCAAAGCAATGTACTGGCAGCTTGCTATTTGATGGCTACAACTCACCCACTTGTTTACCCAGCCATAAGCCAAAAAGAGTATAATCTAGGAACAAGAAATGCGAGGAAAGAGCCAATAAAATTTCATTGTTTTGCACAAACATGTTTAAAGACTTCATTAATAAATAAATAAAATAACTGATTTTCAAACATTATTGTGGCAGAAAAAAAATGTATATCATAATATATTATGCAATTATATTAGTAGTATATTATGCATTAAAAACTAAATAAAAAGAAAGCTTCTTGTATTTGCATGCAAAAAAGAAGCAGGTGTGAAAGTCCTGGCTGGTTTTGCAAGATGATCAGTAAAAATTTAGCAGCTAATTGCCTTATAAAACTGCAAAGATTTTAATAAAATTTGTATAAATTTTATATAAAAAAGCTATATCTATTGCAAATGGTCATCAAATCAATTATTGACTTTCATTAAATTCCTGTTCACAGATTTTTATAGTATTTATTGATCGCATAAATTTTTTAAGACATCCTTGCTCTACAATTTAACATGTACAGTATGATCAAATGTAACTAAAGAACACCATGTATTGAATATTTACCATGCTAAATTTAGTGAACATTAACTTCACAATTATGACACTCAAGATAAAAAGGTTACTACACCAGCAATCACCAACGTGGCTCATCTTTAACCAGGATTAGCCTCGTCAACCACTGGATGCCTTATAACCACAAATCGTTTCTTTTTGTCAATTGGAAAAAAATAAAACAAATGCTGGTCTATGACCTTGTATGTTGCAACATTCCCATGCAAAGCAACTGTCTGGCACAGTAAAACCACACAGACAAGACAAAATGGTGGCTGGGTTGAATTTACATCTGGTCTGACCTCACAGGCTCTCTATTCACTTTGTTTGCATCTTAGGCAAGGTTCACATTTCCAGCCTGAAGTGATACAAATTTTTCTTTTTTAACCTATCTGACACAGATCTGATCATAAGGGCTGTCTGAATGCAAAAATCTGATCTAAAAAAAGTAATATATTATGTATATAATAATATATATAGGTACATGCTCAACAGTACTTGAAATAAGAACGGGCAGATGGGAATTCAGGCAACATTTTATGCATACATTTTTTTTAATGAATGAGAAGTTGCATTCTTAACCAGGTGACACGAGCAAAGATGTATGGATGTGTGCATGCATGCCGTTTATAAAATTAAGAGTCCTGTATGAATGTCAACAGTCATGACATGCAAATCCTATCTGACCACAATAAGAAAAATGTGGTTTGCAATGTAAATATAGCCTTATATGGTATATAATGAGCAACCTACATTTTAATATTTCATTAACCCACGGTCTCTGGAATCTAAAAGTGTGATTTTGTAAACAAGGTGTGTCTAGATTACCACAGTTGCAGTTCCTGGCTTTTTATTCAATACTCAGGGACACACTCAGTAACTTTTAAACCAATGCTGGCGGTTCATTAACTCCTACTATACTCATGTGCATTGCACTGTGCCCCGCTGTAGTGCGAGTGTAAATGCTGTAAAGTGGCATGAACTGTCTGCTGCGGGACCAAGAATCATTACCTTGATAAACATGTGATTACAGCATTACCTTTAAACTGCATGTTGGCTCATCCTGTACTCAGGATTCAGACCTCATTAGACACACATGCTTACACATCGACAAACCCAGTGAGTGTCTGACATAAAACACACTCGCAGCTCCTGTGATCTGAGTGTGAATAGAGTCCGCCTGGGACTTGTGACTGGAGAGATGCCAGACAACATTACAGAGGGAAGGAGGCGTCTCACTGTTCACTGAGCTTCAATGACCCAATTCACTCAATGTATAGTAACTTTTCTTAATCTGTCTCAGCATCTCTGTGCATGAGACTTTACAGAAAGTCCATGCATTATACTGTCTCAAAAGAGAGAAAGCAGGTCTCTGGTGAATTAAGAAAAAATGTCTGAGAATTCAGAGGCCTCTCAACTAAGTTCTTAGCTCCTGGGAAGCATCGCTCTTCTGCAGAAGTATCAGATGATGCTCAAAGTTAAGCAGCACGAGGACTGGTAAGGTAACTGAAAAACATTAACTACATAGGAATAAAGGTTAAAAAGGTTAGAATGTACTGTAAATTAGTGATTTATTAGCTAGCCTCCTGGGCAAGTAAAAGCGCACAGTCCACTAGAGACCTAAGAAGAAAAAACAACTCGCAGCTAATTTAATGAAATATCGAGAGAGCTAACGAAGACTACAGGAAACATATGATTGTTTTTCTCTTCAAACAAACCAAGTAATTTGGCCATTTCTGGCTACAAGATGTGGCACTTTGCACACAAGTGACCTTTCTTACCTCTAGCTTGTGGCCTTATTTTATCCTGATAGATTTACCCATTAGGTGACTGCATGATAATTTATACAAATTTCTCTCCTTTGGCTGATTCCATTTCAAATCTCCCAATTTCATAGAAATTTCCCAGATGACCCTCTCAGATTTCCCTGAAAAAATTCACAGGTGCTCCTATACCAAACTTAGGCAGAAACCTGAAGTATTTGGTGTCTCTCTCAAGTAGTTTGAAAACTGCAGCCTTTCAAAATTCTAATATTTTTTTACATTTTGCCAAACGAGCCTCTCAGAGCAACTTCCAACATGAATAACTCCACTTCTATGCAGTTCACAGTTCTGAAACTCTGTGTCTGGGGCTAACTTTTTGTGTAGACTTCAAAAATTTCATCAAATTGAGTGTGTCTAGCATAGTTTTCTATCTGAGGCTCTGAAAATGGCTGAAAATAAGAATCGCAATAAAACCTTCCTATCTTTGAGTGTTTGTAACTTAGGAAATACAAGAGATCATGTTTTCATAATTTTCTTCCAAGGACCTATGACATGTTGGACTCAATATATCCTGTCATCATACACATAGCTGTCATAAGAGTGCTGTAACTATATAAGGAAATGTGCTCGATATTCAAATTTTTTTTATATATTTTTTTTTAAAAAGGCCATATTCATGCCTTCTTTTGACCATGTGGGTATTTGATAATCATTTTCATACTTTTACCATGCATTCTAATAGGTCTGAGGGTGAAGTGATCCAAATATGAAGTTGTGTTTGGGTCTCCCATTGGAGTTATGAATTTTTAGGTGCGAGTAACTTAAACAACATTGTAGCCATTAAAATTTATTTGGTGTTCCTCACAGAACTCCCACAAAAAATGTTTTAACATTAGAAATATATAGAACATTAGAAAATAATATATGTAATACATAACATAACCATACAGGGAATATGTTCCAAAGTACATGTATTTACTACATAGTAGGCCTACATGTAGGATAAGTCATGGAAAACATTTATTACCAAAATATCAGCAGGAATTAAAAAAGCCTGTAGATATAGAACGTGAGGTACATTAGCAGTATAGTTATTCAGCTAAATCTACAATAGACACAGTCACCAACATCAGGAAGAGCTCATGTTATTGAAGTTGGCACAAATTTTGGGAAGAGATCCTGAATTTTTTTCATGTCATTTGGACTAATGTTGTAGTAACGGGCACTTCTACCTTGAACACTTGGAGGACTGATGATGCACATGACATCCTGCAAAGGGATCCAGCACTCATCTTTTCTAGATGTTGCTGGCCAGGAAAATAGATTGTTCTTTGTTCTTTTCATGAAATTAACTAGAATATCAGAATGTTCTTCTGACTGCTCTGTGATATTTCCTATGTACCAGTTTGCATAATAGATGCATGACACATACTTTCCTGGTTGACAGTCCTCAAAGTTGACCTTGTCATCAGCAGTCTGGCTACCCAAATCCACAACCCTGTACAAGTCATCCATAGAAACTCTCCTCATTTCAAGCTTGTATCCAGGAGAGGGAATGAAGCTGTGATGTGATCGAACTCCTGCTACTGTCTTACAAGTTTCAAACCTTTCATTCAATCTGAATTTGATGGAATCTTTTTGAATTTGATCCTTGGTTATGAACTGTATTATATGCACTATACTGTTATTTTGTCATCAGTTATAATTTGCCAGCTCTGAATAAAAATCTGAAAGGCTGTCACCTGGAAATAAACCAAGCTTTCCAACAAAATTAGCAGGTACAATGCATATTCCTGTATGAGTAAAACGAGTGCATTTTGTAACTACAAAAAAATTCATAACTCCAATGGAAAAGCTAAACACAACTTTATATTTGGATCACTTCACCCTCAGACCTATTAGAATGCATGGTAAAAGTATGAAAATGATTATCAAATACCCACATGGCCAAAAGAAGGCATGAATATGGCCTTTTTTTGAAAAATTTGAATATCGAGCACATTTCCTTAAATAGTTACGGCACTCTTATGACAGCTATGTGTATGATGACAGGATATATTGAGTCCAACATGTCATAGGTCCTTGGAAGAAAATTATGAAAACATGATCTCTTGTATTTCCTAAGTTACAAACACTCAAAGATAGGAAGGTTTTATTGCGATTCTTATTTTCAGTCATTTTCAGAGCCTCAGATATAGAAAACTATGCTAGACACACTCAATTTGATGAATTTTTTTAAGTCTACACAAAAAGTTAGCCCCAGACACAGAGTTTCAGAACTTTGTGAACTGCATAGAAGTGGAGTTATTCATGTTGGAAGTTGCTCTGAGAGGCTCGTTTGGCAAAATGTAAAAAAAATAATTAGAATTTTGAATGGCTGCAGTTTTCAAACTACTTGAGAGTGACACCCAATACTTCAGGTTTCTGCCCAAGTTTGGTAAAGGAGCACTTGTGAATTTTTTCAGGACAATTTGAGAGGGTCATCTGGGACCCACTGGGAGATTTGAAATGGAATCAGCCCTTTAGCTTTCCACCTATTCTTGATTCCAAAAGGGTACTTTGTGCATGCTCATTATTTATTCACCAAAAACAAAAAACAAAAAAAAAAACCTTTACGGTCAGCCAGATGCATTTAGTGTAGAAAACTGTGGGATTTGGAACAAATGGTGTGTGCTGTATTTCCCCAAGGAAGTGTTGCACCACATAAAGCACATGTTTAAACATGTACACTAATTAACTAAATTTTTCTCTCCCCAAGCAAACACAAAAAAAGTAAGCCTTTTGTTTTTATTTTTATTTTTTGACGTTTGGGCCACTGAATCTGAATCACTGAATCGGAGTCTATAAAACCATTATGACAGGGATTTTCCCCACTGAGAAAGCAGAAGCACTTGATGAACTCTTCATTTCATACCAGAGGTTGTCTGGAAGTTAAGCTGCTATGATTAAAAAAGGTCTGGACATGTAATGCGCCTGGCCCAGGGACATGGGCCACTTAAAGCATTTGCCCATCTATAAACATGCCACCAGGGAAGTTAAAACATGCAGACCTTCAATTAAAAAAAATAAGCCACCTGAAAGTCTTGATATTTGAAACTACTTTCACACGAGTGCAAAATTATACCCCGCTCCTGAGACTGGCTCTGAGCAGAAGAACTCCCTCATGCCGCATTTAAGTGCATTTGTGTACAAGCATAACACATGCCTTTTGACCTGCCCAGTGTTAAGAACTTTTCAGTTCGATAGCACAAGATTTACTGTGATGTATTTCAGGCAGCTACATTTCTCATAGGTTGTGATGTATTAATCCATTAAAAGTACATAGTAAACATTGAAACGATGTGCAACTTGTATTGTTGGTTATTTAAAGCTTATGTCTTGTACAAAGCTATAAATTTTTTTTCTGCCAGTATTCTTATAAAATCAGCCTTTAAGTGAGGTTTATGCAGTAAGACTTTGATAAATACAGTACTTCATTTCATCTTTGAAATTCCCCCAAAAGCAATTTTAGGATGGTCAAGTTTATTTAAGATTCAGTAATCTGTCACATGTACCTTATAGCACACTGAAAATTGTCACATGTTCAAGGTAAGATACAATGACCCTGGAGCAGATAGGGTTAAGGGCCTTGCTCAAGTGCTCACCGATGGCAGGTTGGCCATGCTAGGACTTGAACCCATGACCTTCCAATCAGAACACCAGAGCCTTAACTGTAACCGTCTCAGCCAGCACTGTGCATAAACACCTTATGAGATATGCTAAGGAGGCTAAATTACATAAACACTTCACTGTCACCATTTACCATATACAATTTTCTATAATGTGTAGATACAATAATCTACCTGTAGCAAAAAAAAGTTAATAAAATTGTTAGAATATTATATTAAATCACAAAATGCGAAAAAAAACTAATAGGACATACGAGACATATGAGCTGTAATCTGAAGTTTATCAGAAAGCAGAAATGTTGGATAATAAGAAGGAACTGTTGGTCGCTCAGTCTGTGGCACTGAAGAGCATCAGTGACGAGCAATTGTCATGCACTTCATTCACAAAACAATCCCCACCTATTTTCCTGACAAACAGTTCGGAAGAAGCCAATGTTCACACAAGTAAAATTTCTGTGCAACCTGCGACACATGGCATTATTTTAGAGAGAATGAAAGGGACCATTAATATTAAATATTTTTATCACATGCCAGTAGATGACAAATTGGTCTCTTCAACGGCTCACTGAGTACTTTAAGGAGAATGAAAATTAGGTAAATTATAAACTATTGCCTTCACAGTCTCTAGTTCTGAAAACCTAAGGAGCCTTTTGCTTGAAATTTTAGACAGTGCTCTACAACAACCAACCAACTAAAGGAACACTTTTTGGAAGAAGCCATATATAATAGTTCAACACCACACAGCAATATTACAGGAAGCCAAGTCAATGTTTGGACAACTGGAGAGGGAGAGAGACAAACACTCAAACATACATAAACAGAGGCATGTGAGTGCACACATACTGGGAGATTTTTCCACTGTGAAAAACAGGACCGAAGTTCCCCACAACTGATCTGTGTGTATATGTGACAGAGTGCATACAAAAGTGAAGTTTAGGGAAAGTGAGAATGATTTCACTGAAGGAGTATAGGTAATGGCTTACTACCTTCTGACACGAGAAGAGCTTAAATATTGAGCACTATGTGCTTATGCGTGTTTATCTCTAGGTGCATACTGCAACAATCAGCGTAATGATAACTAATCAGCAAAGCCCTATTAATCCTTGAATGGTTCTCAGGAAGCAAAGGCCATGTTCCGGCAGAAATGTTGTCTCAGCATGTCCATGCCTTCTGGATACATATATCCTGTTTGAGCAGATCCTGATTAGCTGAGTTTTTGCAAATATCCAAAGAAGAGCCAAAAGGCAAAGCCTCTGAACCAGCATTTAAGAGCAGCAGCCACAGACAGCACATGTTTGAGAGTCCAGCAGGATGCAGAATTATTGACACCCTTCTTAAAAATGAGCATGAGGCAACTTTTTAGCTCAAATATTACAAACCAATTTGCTGGTTTTATTTAATCATTTTCCTTCCACAGGTTGTGCAACCCAATGGACAATGGATATCTAGTTCAGCTTACTCCTGCAACATTTACATGCCTTACATTTACATGCTCTTAGGGTTTTCTCTTCAATTCAGACCACAGGGGCTTTAAGTAGTGTTCACAAACAGAAAGTGAGATTGCCTTGCATGACATTTGCATGTGTCTGACGCAAGTATTTTCGCCTAGTCCGAACTTTTCAACCCCTTCAAATGGCATGAGTAAAATGGTATGAGCAAACACAAAAAAACACACACCAAAAAAAAAACATTGAATCACCTATATTGTGCAATCCTAAAATACTCTTTTAACTCTGACCCCTTACACACAAAAGTTGATTAGTTTTTTTTGTTATAACAAAAAATGTCATCATCCTTCCCCCCAACAGTATACATGATTGACAACCAAGTGTCTCTTGTGTTAAGTGTTTTGGTTTTTCTTCAGTGTCAATGGATGACAACAATTTTACAAGTACACAACCACATTCTTATACCCCACACAAACAGCATATGGTTAAATGCAACAACATTTACATTTTCAGTTCCCGGAACAAATTTTGGATAACCATAAGTGTATGCTTTTGAAGAGTACACTGGGGTTTTTGAACAGTACACTAGGGATTCCTTCTTCCCATGGTGTTTTTTTTAAGGTGTCTACGTGCTCAGACCACACCAAAGAACATAATCTGGGGGTCAGTGCGCTGCATCTCCTCTCAAAACTCAGTGCTTGGAGGTGTCTAGCACCATGTAAAAATAAATATCATGAACTGTCTCCCAAGCCTCATCTCTTTCTGACACACATCAATGTGGAATTCCTTAAAAAAACAAACAAAAAAAACACTTAAACTCACACCCCACCGCAATGTTATGGCCAACTCTTCAACGCACCCTACAGTCCTGCTGGGCAGGGGTCCATGTTTAATATTTCATGGAACAGGCCTGGGTGCAGACATGGGGTGCAGGGTTGTTGAGAGGACTATGAAGTATTCTACCACATGGCAGTTTAATGTGCATTCAATTAGGAACAACAGTGAAAATAGGGTTTTTAGTTTTGAGATAATAGATCTTGAAAATAGAAAGCGGTTTAACTGCCAGGTTTAAACCTCAGAAGAGCCAAGAGATAACACAAAAGTAAAAATGACATACAAATGTGGTTTTACAAACTTGCAGCTTAATCCGTGTTAACAATCGAAATCCGTGTTAATATCATAACAGCACTGGGATGTTTAACTATATATATAGTCAGAGGTGTTCTAACATTAAAAAACAGTAACATAAGCATTTTCAGCAAACACACAACTGATATCATCTTAAACAATACTTTGCCTCTGAACTGCTTCAACGTCATTCCTAATTGCCTCTGAACTGTTCTGTTGACGGCCAACATAAACTACAAAGCCAACTAGCTTCTGCACAAGGCTGAATTCCAATTGCCTTTCTTACCCCTACTTGGTAAGGGACTGTACACCCTTAACACACTAGATTTAACAAATAGCGATAAATGCGTGAATCAATTAAGCAAATGATTAAAGAGTGGAAATATAATATAAAAATAAATGGAAATATAAATGTTTTCTCAGGACTGTACACCACTTGCATGGTTTATTCTCCTCACATTTTAGCTGCATATTATGAGTAAAAATTTAAAACTTCTTTCACCGCATTAATTACACTAACTGTAGGTCACCAGCTCGATTCGTTGCGGTTCCGCCAGTACCATGCATTGACAGTAAATGGTGTTTGTGAAACTGTTGTATAAAAGCAATATCACAGTCAAGGTTGTGCTAATATCCAGTACATCATAACTCTCTCTCATGTGATATTGCTTAAGCAAGACATGGCAGACAGCTCATATTTTATGTTTAGTTGTAGGATAGTACTGAACCATCAAAAGGGCAAAAAGTGAAGGGAGATCACATAAAAGCTTAACGAAATTGAATTTTAAAACAATCTCCAGAAGAAATCGCAGCTTTGTTTAATAGTGAAAATAATTTCATCATGATTAATTGCATTTCCACTCACATAGTACAACACAAACTAACAGGATTGTGACTAAAGAGTTGGTCAAACTAAACAGTGGCTCATTAAACAACCACTTGTTATTGGTACTAATCTATGGAATAAAATCACTGTCAAAAATAATTGTGCGTAAAAAAAAAAGGTGTGTGTAATTCTGTGTTTTGTCCGAGTTGGATTCCAAAATCTACGGCCACGACAGCTTACAGATACGATATTTAGTGTGTTTGTTAGAGTACACCTCTGAAATACACAACTCTGTCCGTTTACAAACACCAAACTTGTTTTTACAACTCCTCTGTTACACGGACGTATTGCAAAATTACGCCCATGAATGTAGTGTGTTAAACCGCTGTCAAAAATACGTCATCAAGGCCACATGCACAAGCATTAATATCCGAAGGAGGAGGAATCGATACGGCGCATGCGCCCTGCCGCCGTTTTAAAATCCTAAAATCTTACCTGCTACAGTTAAAACATCTCTGTAATTTTACTTCTCTTAAACATGTAAGAATCTGTGAAAAAATGAAAACTTACCTGAGACAATGAGAGAGCGCTCGGCTGCTGATATGCCATTTTGGCGCCGGTGGTTTAAAACGGTGGCCGAATCGATTCCTCTTTCCTCGGATATTAATGCGTGTGCATGTGGCCTTGATGATGTATTTTTGACAGTGTTTTAACACACTACATTCATAGGCGTAATTTCGCAATTCGTCCGTGTAACAGAGGAGACGTAAAAACGAGTTTTGTGTCTGTAAGCGGTCAGAGTCGTATATTTCAGAGTTGTGGCCGAAGATTTTGGAATCCAACTCGGACAAAACACAGAATTATACACAAATCTTTTTTTTTTTTTTTTACGCACGATTATTTTTAACAGTTACTTTATTCCATACCAATCAGGAAAAAAAGTTTCAATTTGCTAGGGAACATAAAGATTGGACTTTGGAGCAATGGAAAAAGGTTATGTAGTCTGATGAGTCCAGAGCCATGAACAGGTCAGGGTAAGACTGGTATGAAGTATCATGTCTAGGCTCAGCAACACTATGTGACAGTTGATGACCTGAATGTACTGAATCACAAGGGTACCACTTCATTGGACATTTCCTGCCCTGTTGGCACAGGCATATTTCATGGCTCAAATTGCAAAAGAGTGGTTCTGGGACAATGAAGAATTGTTTCCATGAGTCAGAGTGTGTGTCTGCCTCTCTGTGCATGCATGTATACAACATATATACAGTACATTTAAATACTTTATTAATAAACATTTTTTAAGTAAAGAACATGTCCAAAATGTACTGCATGGGCATTCCACCGCTATCCCTGCTTAAAAACTCAAATTTTCCCCACTTCCTGAAACTCATCAATTGCGAAATCACCAAGTCATGTTTAGAGCTTGTCCCTCATCACCAGAGACATGGCTGAAATTGTGCCCATGTGTCAGCAAGGGGTCAGGAATGACGCAGTACAGTCTGAAGTCTAAATGAAGGACACGTGGGACATCTCACATTACTCACACACAGACCCTTTACAGAGTGCATGCCACATCACACACCAATGAACGAATACAAGGAATCATGATGCACATGTGCACATCCAGCTTAACTCAACTGGGTAAAAGTTAGACCAAAATCTCCACAACAATTTAAAGGTTCGTGAGAGACGGTTAGAACGAAATGTTAATCTGACACTAACACTGGATAGCATTACAAGTTAAAACTAACCTCATCCTAACAATTATATTAAATGTGTGCTTTATAAAAGGTGAGTCATAATTGAAATACTATTCTCAAGTCCCTATTTCAAAATCATCAAGGTAACATACCAAGTTATCAGATTTCTATTACAACACAGTTCACCACTCAGGACCACAGACTACACTTTTCATTTTGTTCTAATTATTAATATGAAAAATATGAAATCCTTCTTGTAGTAAATTAGGTGCCAATAGCGCAACAGTGTGGAATACCTTCAGTACTGAAAGTAGTAGACAATGAATAAGGTGGTGAGTGGAATAGTACAACACTCACACCATGTGTGCCAAACTCATCACTGAAACAGGAAGTCTTCACTTCCTGTTAGTATGTTCACTAGTTTTAAATTAGTAGTAATACTCAAGTACATAAGTACCATAAGTACATTAAATGAAGCTGGGCCATGGATAGTTCATCACGGGAAGGGAAAATTTTAGAGGGGAGGTTAAAAACATATTTCCTACTTACTGTAGGTAGGCAGGTTTTGCCTTTACTTAGGCACAGAATAAGACATTATGTGATTAAATATCTAGAAAAAAATAAAATGGTGGTGTCTAAGGAATAAACTACATCTTGTATTTGAGCCCTGTGACATCACCATCTGAGTCAAGTACGTTCACAATGATGCAACTCCTGCCAGAGATTTCTACACATCGCTGTCATTTCTACTGTAGAAAACGGCTCACTGATACACCCAGTAGGCGTGTCCAATCACTTCCATACAAGTCAAACCTCAGCTCCACAGATGGTGCATTTTACCACATGTACAAAGTACAACACTGCAACTGCAATGTTATGCAACCTGACTAATGGCAGATATATGTCCAGATATAATACAGATATAAATCCAGCCCATCTACCAACTTTTAATACTTCAAAATCCTTACAGATTTCCAAATATCAAGTCAGTCTGTTTATGATTCATAGCTCTAGTGTAGAAGGTTGCTATATTACTCATAATTTACCGGAAACTTCCATGGCACAGCTGGTTTACATCTATACAAACAACAAAATGACTAAACAGTAAAAGTGTGGCATTACGGTGGCTCAGCGGTTACCCTCACATCTTCACAGATGGAAGTTTTAAATTAGGGGTGCACCGATCAGGATTTTTGAGGCCGATCACCGATCTCCGATCACTAGAAGCTGTATCGGCCGATACCGATTACAGGGTCTACTTGAAGTCTTATCATGTAGCATTATTTATTAATTTAAATTGTTGTTAGATATAGTTTAAGTATTGAAATTACAATTATAATTGTATTTATTGGCAAGCATCATGACCAACACATCAACTTAAAACATAGCAGCCTGTGCTTGGTTAGTAATTTGGAACAGCTTATAGCTTGACAAATGTATGCTGGTCACCAGCATACCAGCACCAAAACACAACATATGCTGGTCAAGCTGGTCACCAGCCATCTGGTCTATGCTGTTTTTTCAGCAGGGAAGTAGGGCGTGAGTCGCCGAAAGTTCTGCAAGGTTTGCAAGCATCCGCGAGGACCGCCAAAAAATTAAACATGTTTAATTTTTCACGCGGAAAGATGGAAACGTAATCACAGGGCCAAAACTCGCGGTGAATCATGATGAACTGTACATACGGCCACCGAGCGAAACCGCGTAGGTGAGATAGTGGAATTACCGACAGCTGAGTGAGTTGCTGAGCTCTCCCGCTCTCTTAGCGTGAGCCAACTTTGAAAACTGCTCGTGTTCCTTCACGTGATTAACCTTCAAATGTCTGATGAGGTTCGTGGAGTTAAAATGCTTTGGGTGCTTCCCGCCCCGTGGAATTGTCTTTGTCACACAACACGTAGAATTGCCAGACCGGTGAAGCCATTTTAGCAGCGCGCAAAAAAATAAATAAAATTAAATCCCGCGAGTTTTGCGTCATCTGATCGGCTTCTCTATATCGGCCATTATAGAGACTGCCGATCAATCATCCCAAAGCAATTATCGGCCGATTATGATCGGCGACCGATCAATCGGAGCGTCTCTATTTTAAATGGTGCAAGGTGTGCATGTTCTCCCCGTTTCCTCAACAATTTCCTTCTACAGTCTAAAAGACCAAGTTGTGGGCTGACTGGCATTTCCAAGGGTGTCCTCCACAGCATGCCCCAAGCTCCCTTAGACAGACTCTACCACCCCGTGACCCATCAGAAAATACTATATATAACAGTATAAAAAAGTAATAAATGGTGAAAGAGCACCTGTGTGGTGTGCATCAAATGTTCCAGTAACGCAACTGAATCAATGCAGCGTCAGCTACCACACACTGCATCTTTACACACCAATTTCATCAAATTTGAAGCTCATCTATCAAGGTTTACATTAGTAGGCTTTCTAAATCTACAAAACTGAGGAGCTTTTGTACAAACATCTTCACAAACTTTTCTCAATACCAGGCATTGTGTAAATGCTTTTTTCTAACGAGTTTACCAACACATTCTTTACAAACAAGACTTTATGATAAGAAATGATAATTTCTTGTAGTAACAGCCACAATCATTATAGCTATTAAACAAACTACATTTGTCAGCTTGGTGGTAGCATTGCTATTTTTCAAATTTGAGTGGCTTGTAAGCAATAAAATTATTTTCAGTCAATAGATATGGTCTTATTGGCCACTAGGATTCCTTTTCCTAACAGACGCACCATGAATTTATTTAAACTTTTTATAAACACCTTCTGAGTTGCTTGTGATTCTCAGTAATATTTAGTCACTTGAATCAGGTTAATGGTAAATATTTACTTGGGATTTTGCTGTGTATGTAATGCTATTCTTTCTTGAGCTGCCTCTATATACATATATATATATATATATTTTTTTTTTTCCTGTGCGTCCTGCAAAAATGTAGGAAAACAACTGAATAACTTTACAAGTTATGAAAAATCGGATTACTGGACTCAATTACATGCATCCAGGGGGGATATTTGTAACTAGAAAATCAGGGACAATATGAGAAGTGGAAGGAAAATGCAGAAAATGTTTTCTCACTGTTTAATGACACATTGAGCTGGATCACTGTTTGAGAGAGATTACATTTAATGTGTCGGTCAGAGATCGCTCTCTTAACAAGGACAATGAACACTACACCAGGCCAAAAATGGTACAACTCTCAGGATACCTATCCAACCTCCCTATCCCTCATGCACACACATCGCTGTTTGCAAAACATACAACAGAACCACCCTTCATTCTCATTTGAACCACTTTTCTTACCCTCAGACCCAAACTGGGTTTCCTCACTCCTTTATAACCCCTCCCCCCTCATTCTTTTACACCTTCTTTTATTTTACACTTTAGCATCCTTTCCTACACCCATCTAGTCATCATACAACAAAATAGCCAAGCTTACAGACTGTTATTCTTAGTTCAACATACGCTGACAAAACTACATGCACCCTGAAATTGCTGAATGCTGACTAGTCTCATCAAAAATAGATCTCTCATACCCTCCCCTGTCTTTCATACTACAATTCTGCCAATGGCCAAGATTTCTACCCTTAAACTTGACCTCTACTGATCTGCAATTGATGACCTCTGGCAGTCATTCAGCGCTAACAATAGACTAAAGTTTCCATTCACCTGACAATAGCTTACTGTCATGGCACAACATGATGTTCTGTATGGCATTCATTACACACAGTACAAATTACTGCTTCTTTCAGGAAGGTCTGAACAGACAAATCACATGAGGAACTGTTACATATTAAACAAATTCTCAGGTACAAACTAAGCAAACAACAATAGCTGTTATTAGTAAAAGAATCGCTATCAACGCTTTTTTACAAGCACTTTATGAAATAAAACACAAGCTAAATATATTAATCTGTCCATGCTTCTGCAAACGGTGCTCAAGAGCAACATGCCTTTGAAGCATCACTGCTATGTTGAAATGTAGATAAATTCACAACTGCTTTTCAAAAAGGTCATTATTGATGGAGTCAACTGATGTTTTTTGTTTAATAGTGTAGTCTTAGATTTTCATTTTATTACCCAACTATGGAAAAATCACAGTTCAACAGAGCAAAAACAAGTATTACTTTGAATAAAGTGGATTTTCAGGAGTTCTTTTACCTACTGAAACAAATTTGTTAATCTGTATTATTGTTACTCTTAAATATCTATTCAGCAAACTGTTTTCTAGTGGTGTACTGTAACTGAATGCAGTTCATCCATACAGGTCTCTCCATATGGCAACAATTCATTGTATTTCCTCTCGCTCAACTCTCCTGTGCTCACTAGGGTTGCCAGATCACACCAACAGAATTAATCTAGTGCTGAAAACCCACTGACAAAAAAAAAAAGAAAAAGAAAAAAAGCCAAATATCATCAGCACTAGAACTTGTTCTGTAGCCTTGTTATATATGCATATATTTTGTTTCACTAGGTGCTTTATTAATTAGCAGGAAGCAGGTCAGCACCCCATACTGCACCATAAACCTGAACATTTTATTTTAAGAGGTTATTAAAATATTGGACATTGAGTGTTGTTTTCATTTAAGATTTTTGATGGAAAAATGGTCCAACCAAATTGATTAGGAAAATTGATCTATAGACGCATTTGTAAATCAGTGCATAATTTTGTTTGAATAGTTCATAGTTCAATTGCAATTACAAAGAAACTGGTCATTAAACATTGAAACGTATTCATATCTTAAACAAACCAAGGACGTAAGCCAAAGACCATACCATGCAACACTGCAAAGAAGGGATTGCCTAAGGCAATTACACCTAATGTCTATGGAATGGAAGGTTGTTTGAGGTAAACTTGTAAGTGAAACAATAGAAAAACCATAGGTCATGCTGACGCACCATTTTCTGTGGGTAAAAAATGATGATGTAATGATATTAAGCAGAAGTCACACTATGCACTCTATCATACATGCTGTGCTACTTTCATTTCCAACAGCATGTTTTTTTAATTACAGAAGTTTAACTATTACATGTAACACAAACGACATATAACAGACAAACATTCCTTTTCAAACTTAAATGTTTATGTAAACATTTAATATTGTCAAATTCTTTATTTGCAAATGAAATAGGTGTTGGCTGAAAAGTAAAAATCGCTTATATGATCAGAAAATATTTAAGACATTCAATTTTAAAATGAGTTGCCACAGCAATACTGCCTTCTACTGCAATTTCTTTGCAAAGATGCTGTTCCTCCCGAGCTTAACATCTTATCGTTCAGAAACAAACTTACTATTTGGCTAACATCAGCTGTTCACTGAGGCACTACTTTACCCCCAGAAACATGTTAAGGCTACTGATAAGTGAAGAAGTTGGAGTTTCGAAGTTTGGGTGTGACCGCTGACATGGTGTTTACACTAAAAACATTTTAAGACAACTCTTGATCACACTGATGATCATTTCAGGCATCATGGGATTGGGATTTTATCTGGATGTGATAGAGAGGAGAGCTACACAAAGACAAAAATCTAAATGCAAATAGATGCTGTTGGCTTAAAGCCCGACAGGGGGTGAGTTTATGGTCGAGAGCTCGCATCATAGCATCAATACACTGAGCATTTTAAGTTGATCCATAAAATAATTTCATGGGTTATCTGGTCTGGTTCATGTATAATGCATCAACCACATTTAAATTGTAAGCTGATTGTACACACACAGAGCAGAGCAGTTAATACAGAGCAGAGCTTGGATGATAACTCTGGAGCTGAAAAGGTGAATACTGGATTTTAGTCTCCCGGATGAAGCAAAATAAATAGGGCAATAGGACAGAATAAGGCCAGATGAAAGTTCAGAACAAAGTTACAGCAAGTTTCTGGCACATGTTAGAGGTGCTGAGGGAGTATATAAACTTTAGCCCATTTTAATTCTCTGCAAAGTTCGTCATAATGAAGGTCATGAACACTGCTGCTCTTCAGAAGCCACCCGAGCACGTGAGCCTATAGTGACACCACGGATTCGCGCGCGAGGTTAATTCAAACAGTTCTGTTTGTCTGTTAACATTCACGCGTAACCGAAGTAAAATAGCCACGCTGCTAACAAAATACACGTGACCGCCCTACAACCGACGAGGGCTAATAAGGACACACAAATCAATAGAGATACTGCGGTGTCTAATGTAATGCAGGTGATGTATATATTTTGCCCCTATTTCAATAAATGAACCCATACAAAGAGGGTGATGGGTATATTAAAAAAGGAGATAAAAAAAAAAAACAATGTCCATTCATCCTTGCAGTACTGCCTATACAAAGAATGCGCGAGGGATGCTGAGAGCTAACGCTAGCACGCTAATTATCCGGCTCGGTTCACTAATGTTAGTTAACGTTCATTAAATAATAATTATAGTAATGAACACGTTTCCCAATGATTAATCTTCCTTACCTACTTGTCCAGTCACTGTGGTCTATAGAAGTACATCTGAGCCCCGACAGACCACGCGTGCTCGCGTCCGGATGGACGTGTACGTAGGTTTGTTGGAGCCAAGTTCGTCCTTCTACAAAAGCAGGGTTGGTCTGTGCGCATGCGTGTTAGCGCGTCACCTTGAGCGAGTGTCGAATTACACCGGCTTATTCGAACCTCTTTAAATGAATATTACAGATTCACGAGGCAAGTTCAAGAGCGACAGGTTTACCCAACACTGGTCTTACGTCACAACAAGCTTTTACTCAACAAGTTTTGTTGAGGAAGTAAACGAGGATTTCACAGTGTTCTCTTTAAAGGGACACTAGTATTGGGTAACACTAAAGCCCAGTTCCTCGAAAAGCTTTGCCCTGCGATCTGTTCGTGCTTTTACTGAGTTGTTTTTAGACCTCCGTACAGCAAGTGCAACGCTCAGGGACAGAGGGCAGAACTTTACTTTGCAAGTTCCTTATTTCCTTTTACAAGATTTTGTGTAGTTAAACAGTTCTCCTTTAAATGACTACATTTATGAAAATAACGTGGACAGGGTGCATGAAGGTTGCTTGGTTGGTTTTTTCCAACAGTCCAAAGACATGCAGAATACACTAATTGGCGTTCCCAAATTGCCTGTAGTGTTCATTAGCATGTGAATGTAGACTGGGGGTCCTTCCATGGTCATAAGGGAGTGAATCCAATGGCCCAGAATCCCTAGTTGGACTACAGAGGTGGATAGATGGATGGAATAAATTATTTAACTAATATATATTAAAAAAAAGAAATCAACATGGGCGGCATGGTGGCTTAGTAGTTAGCACTAAGTTAATCTTTGCAACTCCAGAATTGAGGTTTCGATTCCCATGTCAGGTCTCCATGCATGGAGTTTGCATCTCCCTGTGCTTGGTGGGTTTCCTCTAGGTACTCTGCTTTCCTCCTACGGCTCAAAGTTATGCAGATTAGTCTAATTGTAATTCTGAAATTGCCCATAGTGTGTGTCTCCTGCGATGGATTATGATGGATCTCATGCCTCCTGGGATATGCCCCAGGCACCCCCTGCAACCCTGTATACAGAATAATGCAGTATAGTCGATAAATAAGCTAGTGAGAGAGTAAATCAACATGTTCATAACAATGCAGCAATTCTGCAATTGATGACCTCTGGCAGTCATTCAGCGCTAACAATAGACTAAAGTTTCCATTCACCTGACAATAGCTTACTGTCATGGCACAACATGATGTTCTGTATGGCATTCATTACACACAGTACAAATTACTGCTTCTTTCAGGAAGGTCTGAACAGACAAATCACATGAGGAACTGTTACATATTAAACAAATTCTCAGGTACAAACTAAGCAAACAACAATAGCTGTTATTAGTAAAAGAATCGCTATCAACGCTTTTTTACAAGCACTTTATGAAATAAAACACAAGCTAAATATATTAATCTGTCCATGCTTCTGCAAACGGTGCTCAAGAGCAACATGCCTTTGAAGCATCACTGCTATGTTGAAATGTAGATAAATTCACAACTGCTTTTCAAAAAGGTCATTATTGATGGAGTCAACTGATGTTTTTTGTTTAATAGTGTAGTCTTAGATTTTCATTTTATTACCCAACTATGGAAAAATCACAGTTCAACAGAGCAAAAACAAGTATTACTTTGAATAAAGTGGATTTTCAGGAGTTCTTTTACCTACTGAAACAAATTTGTTAATCTGTATTATTGTTACTCTTAAATATCTATTCAGCAAACTGTTTTCTAGTGGTGTACTGTAACTGAATGCAGTTCATCCATACAGGTCTCTCCATATGGCAACAATTCATTGTATTTCCTCTCGCTCAACTCTCCTGTGCTCACTAGGGTTGCCAGATCACACCAACAGAATTAATCTAGTGCTGAAAACCCACTGACAAAAAAAAAAAGAAAAAGAAAAAAAGCCAAATATCATCAGCACTAGAACTTGTTCTGTAGCCTTGTTATATATGCATATATTTTGTTTCACTAGGTGCTTTATTAATTAGCAGGAAGCAGGTCAGCACCCCATACTGCACCATAAACCTGTATACAGAATAATGCAGTATAGTCGATAAATAAGCTAGTGAGAGAGTAAATCAACATGTTCATAACAATGCAGCAATTCTGAACAAAGATTTGCACATTGGTATTAGCCAATCCACCTACGACCTGTTTGGGGAAGATGTAAGGGAATCCAGGAGAAAACATGTCTTCAGGTAGTGTGATTTGATATGTTTGCCATATTGGCTGCCCATTGACTGTAATGGTTATATTTAGCAAAGAAATAAGACTGCTTTGGTAAAGGATGGCAGTCTAAAGCACTCCTATCTAATGGAAGAAATATTATATTGTGAATCCAGAACTAGCAATGGAACATAAAACCTTATGGCAATAGAAGTAAATCATTGGGCAATGGCATCATCATGCATATTTAAAGGCAATATAAACCCTGTATGATCCCTTGCTGAATTTGAGATTTTATTTCATTTGCTGAATTCAAGTTATTTGGCTTATCTGTTTTTACATATTTGGATTGTCAGTGAATGACAATCATTTTCTATTTTTCTCTTTTTGTGTGCATGTGTGAAGGTACAGTAATTTCACTTACAGTTGGGTTGGGAGACCAAGAGACTAACAATTACAGCTGCATACTATTGTAATTACAATTATCACAAGCACTTCCTCATTAACAAATTAGTCCCCCCAATGTTTCCCTCACTGAATTTTCCATTTAAAGCATGGGGTATAGCAAGTAATTAGTCATTGAGTTTTGGGTTATGAGCACATGTTTTTATAAGGAGAACATTTAGAGGAATCTTAATAAAACCAGAATGCGGACAGAAAAGTATTTTTTAAATCTGTAAGGTATTACACTCTGTCAAAATCTGTTAAAATGCAGAAAGAAAAAAACTTTGTTCTACTTTGTTCGTTTGTTTAAGCAGTGTAGAACTTGAGGATGAGCAACTCTGACCCCACTTCAGTAAAATTTCAATGAGCTGAAGTAAACAAAGTCTCCATAGAACACAATGAGTTCCATCTAAATATGAACAAGGGAACAAAAAAGTTTTTTTTTTATTTGCTTACAAGCAAATAAATAACTGGTTATACTCCAAAAAAGGGTCAGAAGGGTCAAATTATTGGGCTGCGTTAAGTAGGAACAAACACTAAGAGGTTTGACATTACTGACACTGGGTTAAGAGCCCTTTAAGACATAATCAAAATCTAAAAAAGAATCATGAATAGAGATCACTTAAACAATTTGTGAAGTTGAAAAATCAGCAGTTAAAAAGCATTGCTGTGTTTAATAATGAAAGTAAGAGCATTTCCATACACAAACAATGTGATGAGAACACACAGGATTGGGACTAAACAGTTGTGTGGCCCTAAGAAAACTAGATGTTAGTGAGACTAATCAGAAAAAAGCTTGAATTTGCTAGGGATTGGACTTTGGAGCAATGGAAAAAGGTCTGATGAGTCCAGATTGACCCTATTCCAAAGCTATGCATTCATCAGGGGAAGAAGGGAAGTGTATAAAATAATGCACCCATCATGCATAGTGCCCACTCCTCAAGCCTCTGGAGGCAGTGTTATGATCTGGAGTTGCATCAGTTGGTCAGATAAAGGCTCAGCAAGGTTATGTTGCAATAAAATTATTTCAGCTGATTACCTGAATATACTGAATGATCAGGTTATAACATCAATGGAGTTTTTTATTGGAACATGACTGCATTTTACCTATCAGAGTACAAAGTTTACAGACAGGCTCTTAAAAAGCAAAGATGACACACTTCTCCTATTTACACAACATTCCCATCACATTTATCTGCTCAGACACAGATATTGCCTCACTGGTGGTTTCAATGATCAAAGCTTTCTGCACTTTTTTCTCTACTATTTTACTCCACCTCACACTTCTAAAGTTTTTATTTTAACTGTTCCATGCATGTTTACTGTGTTTGCAAATATAATTTCTATATTTTAATTTGCTCTTTATCCTTTACCTGCCCTTGACCTAGCAGTAAAACTTTTATGTACACCCGAACCTACTGTTTTTATATATACCGTATATTTCATAGTTCTTCCAAATGGTCTCGTGACAACATTTCTTCATATAAAATCATATTAAATTGGTAACCATGTTTGTGCCTTTTCAGTGTTTTATTATGTTTGGAAACATGTAATCAGTAAACTAGTAATACATTCACTGCCATTTAAAGATAAAAAACTGTCACTTGCTCTCAGATCTAAGGAATTACACCAGATAAGATAAGTAAAATGTGTAAAATAACAAACTTCAATACATACAGACAAAATGGTGCCAAATTTGATTTTCCCCTTAAAACTAAACCACACATGCCAATAAAGTAGAAAAGTTTTAAAACTAGATTTTTGGGTCCTAACAACACAACACCAACAAGAACGATGTACTTTAATGGTAGTCCAGTTTGTCTGGGTGTATAGAAATCACAGAGTAGTAGTATTGCCACAGAAAGAGATGTAATCAACAAGACTATCCGCAAGCAATCATACAACAAATCTATAGACCATCTGTGTCTGCATTCTGAAAGTCATTTCATTGCCCCAGTCTAGATATTTGAGCCTGCAACACACAGCGAATAGGAAAATATTATTGCGCAGGTTGAAAAAATACAGGACTGTGGACACAGTAACACAAGATCCATTTGCAATAGAAGCATAAGCAATAGAAATTTACAGAATCTGCTTTTTTACTTAAAAAAATACTTAAGAAAGGAAGACAAAGTTTATGATCACACATCATTGGTGTAAAGTAACAAAATTACAAACACTCGTCTTACTGTAATTGAGTAATTTCTCTTCAGAAATGATAAAATGTGGTGTATGCTTCAAATTACAATTATATTTCATTTATTGTAATAATACTTTTACTCTACTATGTTGATTTTATGCCTTTGCTCAGTAATGGGTATGATTATTCTCCCTAACCAATCCTAGCGAAAAACACATACTGTAGACACAGCAAATCACAGTGCCAACTGATACTCATGGAGGTTGTTAGAAGAGAAGTTTACCATGCCTGAATATCAGTGGCTACACCTGCAAGAAGTCAAGACCAAGAAGAACCACATTCTCATCCCTTTTCCAAGCCCAACATTCAGGATTGCAGTTCTGGTAGTGATACACTATAATTCAAACTATTGCACGTTGTGATGAATATCGACATAGGTGGCTGTGATTCAGCCTTGGGTGATCACCTCTGTGTAGATACTCTGCATGAGTGTGATAGCGCTTTTATATAACAGTTCTTTAAACAAGCAATTAATATCATGTAAATATCACATATTTATTTTTTTCTCTGCCAGTGAAAATGGTTCCTAAAGAAGCCACAGCTGAATATACCGTAGTGTTGCTAGGCGATGCAGACTGACTGACAATCCGCATTAGGTGTACTAATGCCTTTACCCAAACAGACTATTGCTAGAAATCAAATTTTGCAGAGACAAGCAGAGTGATGCAAACAGCAAAATTTACCTGTGCTGTTCTATTAAATATCAGCCCTCTTGTTATTCAGTTTGTCTAATCAGTAATAAGTGGATCAGAATGAAATGTAGTGTAAGCAGGAAGAGAAGTCACAATTTCTCACTACTATTTACATATTAAGGTTTTGGATAAGTACTTTCATTATGTAAAAGTGCAATGAATACTATATTCCAGGAAACTGTCAGGAAGCACAGAGTCAACTGTTGAACTGCTGCACCCCTGGAGTAGAGAGGGCATCCTGTAAGGGCCCAACACTACTAATGCTCTCTCTCACTGTCTTTCTGTTCCATATAACGTGTCACCCTTCTGACACATACACAATAGGATTAGATGAAGATTCAGAGCAAAAGGCATGTTATCGCACACCCTGTCACGCACAGTGTCTCCAATGCTGCAGCTTAAGTCTTTTCAGAAACACTGGGAAAGGGAGGATCCAAAACCATCTCTAACATTTGTTCATACGTCTGTGGTTTGTACAGTTTCTGACAAAGGTCAGTATATGTAAATATGTCAGGTAGAGAAGACTGTAGACAAGATTATGAAATGTCGACAAACAGCTTCATGACTTCAAGTCAAGTCAAGTCAAGTAGACTTGACTGTGGAGATGCAACAAAACCCTTTCTATGAATAGAATAGCTATTACTGTCACAATGATTCTCTCTCTCTCTCTGACTGTCCTCATTTCTCTACTGCAGATGTAGCATGTGAATGCCATTTTCTGAGAATGTAAAAGAAATAGGAAATAAGAATACAAGGAATAAGAAAAAGAAATGTAGATGTAATGACCTCTGATTTAAAGGATGACCATAAGACTATAATATGAAGGTATGAGAGTCTAATATTGAAATTTGTACACACACACAAGAAGTTTTGTAGTGCTGGTTCTGTATAGACATGTATGTTTGACCTTTACACAGTTACCCAGAAGCTCCACCCATAAATAGGCCTGGCGTCTAACCCACCCCCTTTCTGATTGGGTCACAACACCTGATCTTCCCTTTGAAAAAGGATAATGAAGGAGGAGTGAGAGAGAAGGTTGGATCTGGTTTTTATGGAGGCTAGTAAAAGAAAATGGAGTCTGTTCTGTTTATGACCTTTATGACGTATGTGTGTGTGTGTGTGTGTCTTTCTATATATCTCCAAAATATTTCTATGTTTTTTCATCAGCTGTACAAATCACTAAATGTACAGTATTTCTACTTATACAGTGTATCTGACATATGCCTTATGCTGCCTTATTCTACTCAGGTGTGTTACAGGTTTTGCTCTGTTACTGCATTTTTAAAAATCAAATTTGCTGGCTCGTTTGTGTGGTCGTCTTTTTGCCAGATACTCAAAAACATGTCTATTTTATTAGATTTCTATTCATTCAGGAATAATGGGGTATGCAATCTAACGTTTGCATTAATTTGTGTGTATCTGTGTCTGGAATACTATTGGCAGGTGAAAGAGTAAGTAAGAGTAATAGGTTTATCTTTCTGTACAAAGTGGTGACAAGTAAAAAAACAAACTGTAGCTTTGTTACGCAGAGAAATCATTTTGTTTGCCAGCTTTGAACAAATCAATACCATGTTCTTTGGACTGATTACCTTTAGCCTAAAATGCTCAAATCTTTCTATTCTGATGGGAGTGGTCTCGTTCAGAGAGCATGATATAAATGATACGCTGTAGTTTTCACAGTCAACAGATGGCAACCCAGAACACCAAAGTAAGATTTTAGAGTGATATGTTGAAACTGTTGAAAGGCGCAGTGAAACTGTTCTGGTGTCAAAATGCTATGTCTGTTTCTGAAAAGAGAGAAAAGATGCTATCTGGATTCATACTGTACAAATAGAAATAATATGCTTCTTGATTTTAGTGCTTATAATGTTTGAGGAATGTTTGTCAAACCAGCACTTTTGATGACTTTTGAGAATAACAACACAGTAAGCATGAAAACTACTACTTTTCTCCATGTGATCCCCTGCTTCACTACAGACAGCTGTGTCTCTTCCATTTGCACTATTCAAATTATTTAGGCTCATCATCGTGTTGTGCTTGATGTCTTGTGCAAATGTCACCACAGTGCTAACTTTCGTTTACCGGTTTTATGGCTTCTTTCACAAGAAATTTCATCACAACTTCCAGTTTAACTTGAATATCCCTCGTAGTATGCACCATATAAGGGGTAAAAACAATAAACTGCTTGTTTTACATGAAATGATTAATATGCAAGAATGTATTAATATATTGTTAAAATGAAAGCTTAAAAATAATTCATCTAAAATATTTAACAGTTCTCATTAGTTTTAAGAATTTCTCTGACACTGAAGAGAGAAAAATGAATGCCGTTGAATTGAGAGGACCAAAAACTACAACTGAAAATATCACGACCTGGCAACATTTCTTATTATTTCTTGTATTATTTCTGCGTTTTTATACACTTCAATCATGAAATTGTGTTATTCTATTGGTATTCATGCTAACCAGAAATATAAATTCTATTCATAATCGATGAAATCCCATTTTAGATATTTTAATTTAACATTTTTTACATGTTAATGTTTGATATTATTATAAAACTGCATAATCTGCTTCCTCTAACCAGTACGTCATGCATTTCTTTTTTCCAACATTGCACATTTATAATACGAGTGAATATAAGTTTTTTTTAAAATTGTTATTGAATCTGAGGATTTGTTTTTTTATCGATTGACAGCACTTATATACAAGTCATTTTAATTACGTATATATAGAATATATACAGTATATACAATACCGCTTGGGAATTGTATTGTTAGAAATTTTATTGTTTTTACAAGGAAACACACACGGAATTAGTCTGAATAGAAAATATAGCAAACGATCAAGACATGCTGACATTGTCATAGTTAGAAATAATGATTTTTATGGAAATGATGAATGTGTTCTTCAAACTTTGCCTTCTTTAAAAAAAAACACCTCCTACAGCAATTACAGCCTGGCAGACCATAGACATTCTATTTGTTAAGATAATCTGATAATATTTATCAAGGAAATCTGATGAGATTACACCCAATGCTACCTGGAGCATCTCCCACAAAATGGATTGGCTTGATGGAGTCTTTTTCCGTACCATACGGTCAAGCTGCTCCCACAACAGTTTAATAGGGTTCAGATCCGAAGACTGTGCTGAACACTCCATTACAGTCAGAATTCCGGCTAACTTTAATTGTTTTTGAAATGGATAAAATTGTTTTTAATTGCATAAAAATGTGCTTTTCTTTGGAAAACAAAAGAAGTTTGCATGTGATCCCAAACTTTTTATATACAGTACTGTATATATAGTAAAAATCACATAAAAGTGATTAAATGACTAAAATGTAAGATGTCTCCAGGACAATAAATAGAAAATTCTAGAAGTCTAAATTCTAAAAGTCACTTTTAAATGACATTTTTCTTAATTCTTTTAATTGCCTTTGTTTAAGATAATTCACTTGCTAACCTTTTCCACCACCACCAGTTTAAGCTACATTTTTGTAGTCTGCCAAGGTGCCCTGCTCATTCATTCATTCATTCATTCATTTATGTCTTCTAATGCACATTCTAAATAGATAAACACTTAGTCCTAACTAGTCCTTTAACTGTACACTCACTCTAAGACACACAATACCGAACGTGTGGGGCCTGGTAAGTGTTTTGACACAGTGGGAACATTACTGGTTGCCATGGGGAAGGTTGCTTTTTTACGGCTAGGTTACTTATAGGTGTAGGCATAACATTAATTATTTCCATTTATAATTATGTCAATGGAATGTCCTCACATTTATAGTACAACATACATATGTGCTTTTTCTAGCGTTAGCATTTATATTGACCAATTATAGCACACCACACCTAAATGATGACACATGAATGCTGTTTTGCTTGTCTTTAAAGTATGTACTTTCATATTTGATGCTATGCCAATAAACATACTGGGGTAGTACTAAACAATATATAGTAAGTAGTTATTCAAGTCAACACATTCTATAGCATGGCAGAATGCTACAATGCCACATTCATTTCAGCATGGCAACATTAAGGACTCTGAGGCCAAGTGAAAACATTTTAAGGAAACCAATGAATAGGTTGATGAAATATTTATTAGTGGAAGAATGAAAAGGAATGGGAAAAGATAAGAATGGGAATAGTGACAGGAAGTGTACAGGAACCAACTTTTATTAGGTCAGGATAAACGAAAATCTCTTAAAGAATAAAAAATGTAAAGGTTGTCTCAGGTCAAAATGAAATGTTTTCGGAAAGAAAGCTAGCCTAAAGTCACCACTGATAATACTAAACACTTGCTACATCTTCTTTAAGAAACAAGGAAACATTGAGCAGTTATAGTCTGATTTATTTTAAAAAGTCTACATCTAGTGGTTTAGAAATGTAACTGCACTACTTAGTGTGGTATGCTTTAGTGTGAAGTAAATGTAAGAAAAAAGGAAATGGCTTTATGTCAGCTTTATGCACAACATCAACCATACGTTATTAAAGCACATACTATCCCATTCAGACAAATAGGTTATCATAAAAAAACAAAAAACTCTTAGTCTTAGTCGAAAGGATTTTTACATATTTAGAAAGAAACAGGTGGCATGGTGGCTTAGGGTGGTTTCACACCACGGTCTTGGGCACTGATCCCAGTACCCAAACTTTTGGTACATTTGCATAATCCGAACGCTTCATGTCATGCCGGGGCATGGATTACTGTACCATGCTTGAGTCAACTTGAAAAGGTGGTCTTGAGCATGGTACGGCACACTCGGACACGGTTTGAATCAAATATGAAGGCCAACTGTACTCAACACAGAACTGGAACGATATTTAGAATGCGAGGGCATCAGCGCATCTGTGTCCTCTGAAATCTAAGTACGCACACAGCACTTTCGGATCTCATCCTCAAACTGATTATTATAATTTATACATATTTATTTCTTTACATTTTTCAAATTTATTTCCTTTTTTTAATTCTGTGAAGCTGCTTTTAACTTTCCTCCCTAAAATATCAATACATTTAGGTATAAGGTACGTAAAGATACAATTTCTGGTACAACCCAAAGACATACACACATATATGTGTGTGTGTGTGTGCCTGTGTGCTGCAATGGGTTGGCACCCTTGAGTTCCCTGGGTTAGGTTCCAGGCCCCCGAGACCCTACACAGGATAAGTGGAAGGCAATGGCCAGATAGAAGGACACAGATAGAACTAGCTTTAAGTCTCTTGCAGAATCATGGTGTGGTTATAAGAAAAGCATGAGTCAACACATGAGTAAATATTAGACTTAAAAATAGCACAGTAAAAAGTAACACAGAGGAAATGTGGAATTAGCTGAAAAACAAACCATTTTTATAGAATCAAGCACACGCGCACACACACGCGCACACACACACACACACACACACACACACACACACACACACACACACACACACACACACACACACACACACACACACACACAGTAGGAAAATTTTGTTGCATTATTTATGTGTGCTGCAGGTGGGCAAATGGTATCCAATTACCTACGTACATCCGGATCTGAAAATACTGATCATACACTAAAGAAAAACATTTCTATAACCAAAACAATATTTACATTGTCACATTTGACATCTTGGCTTTGTTTGTTTTTGTCTAGATGGATTTCTTGTCATGCGTAAACAAAAAGCTGGTACCTAAATAATAAAACTGTGTGGATATATATTTTTTTAAATTTCCCTCTCTCATTTCAATAGGGTTATTGAACATTAGCTAACCAGCAAGATACATTCTAGGTTTGTCTGAATTTTATGATAAAACTTTTAATTTAAATTGGGTTTAAATGTAGATTTTTCTTTTCACATAAGAAAATTACACCTATACACTGTTTTTGATATTTAAAATGAAATTTTTTTTTTCAAAAGAAGGGTAAACATAACTATTAGAACTTCATTTACGAGCATAGTGGAATACGTCTAAAAAGTTTATATCATACTGAAGTTAGGAAAAGGCATCCAGTAAACAGAATTTAAAATATACACAGCATATAAATTATTTATGAACAGACTTGCAAAATCATTAAAGAAATAAACCATGGATGAGGACGAATATGGTCTTATGCATTGAATTTCAGTATGTACTGTTTCAGATTTTCTAGATACAAAAATAAATCAATAGGTGGTCTATATACAGACACAGTATTATTGTTATGCCTATTTTTAGCAGTAGTGGTTAATTTACAACTCATGCACCATTAAATATAAAAATGTTATTGTTAAGCTCACAGCTCTGGAATGAGAATTGTTATAATAAACTTGCAGATTGATTTTTTAATACATTGATTATCTTGTTAACTCTTAAATGTGTTAAATTATGAATCTCACACTTTCCAGTGCATTCTCCATGCCTTTAACCTTTTGGACATTTACCACAGACTTTGGAATTTGGAAACATGACCAAGTGTGGAACATATGATTAAATTATGTCCCCCACAAATGCTAAACGCTGCCCTCTTGTGTTGAAGCACAGTATTCAGTATTAGTAGTGTCCTAATTACACTACAGGGTGGGTGAAAAATAATTATGCATTAAAAAATTGGTAATAAAGTCTAATTTCCTATTACAAATTTGTACATGTACTTTGTTACATAGGAAATAAAAGCAAATCTTTAAACTGCAACATAGGCACCGATGGCGTCAACCAGTTTCCACAAACGGCCAGGGATGGGATGCACAGTCTCCTCCTTAGCGTTGCCCCACAGGAAATAACAAATCACATGGAGTGAGGTCTGGACTTCTTAGAGGCCATTCATGAGGACTGCGTCGTTCCAGCCAATGTCTTGTAAAATGTTGGTCTAACCTTGCACGGACAGTAAGAGTAAAATGCGGTGATACACCATGGGTGATGCTTCAGTGATGATACAAGTTCTATAATCATTAAATATTGCCTAGTTAATTTGCACCAGTACTAGTTTCAGCAGAATTCACCAGTAAGTCAGGTTCAGTCCTAGCACCCTGTCAAAATCTACACTCCTTAAAAAATGGCTTGTCAATACCTATCCCAGGAGACTTCAGCAAGGGTTCATTAGAATCATTGAACATTAATTAAGGGTTATTCAGTTAAAAAAAAAAATCCAAACCTGTTTCTGGAAGTGTGAATATGAGATATAAACTTAGTTAAAGGCTGGGAAAGGACACTCCTTGGAGTTTTCTTTTTGTGGCTGTTGTAAAAGTAGACCTCTCACTTATGATCATTAGAATATAAACTCATTCAGCCAGAAAGACTGCCTGTAAAAGCAGCTGGGTGATGCTGGTGCTATTTTCAGCCTTTTGTTGTTTGGCTGTAAAAAGCAGAAATCTTTCTGTGCTTGGTCGTTTATTGCAGGTCGCCTTGCATGCACAGCTGAGTTTAGCTCATGGCCCATGGGCCATACAGTACGTGTGCTGCGTGTTATTGTGCGTGGATGCGGATGTGTTGCGGTCAGTGAACGTGGATGAGGAGACATTGTTCTTTAGGAGGGTTTGTCCAGCATGGGAGGATAGTCTGTGTTAAAGGGAATGTCTTTAAAAGAATTCTAGATAATATTTTGGTAAATAGCTGGATAAAATTCAGGCAGCATCTGTAATCTAATTCAGTAATGAATGCAGAAGACGGCAAGGTTCTTTATCAACTGTGCTTTAGATAGTGTGTGATAGTTACTGTATAGTTGAGAAAGAAAAACACAACCCCAGAGAAATAAGCACATTTTAATAATGAATTTCTGTAAGCAGAACAATACATCATTACTTTTGATACCCTGCCTCCCTTTTTCCCCTGCATAAACAAAACACTGATACAGTACATAATAATACAAAATAAAGAGCGGTTTGTCTTTTTATTTATTTAATAAAAACATACTATACACAAATGCACTGACAGTGGAAGATGTGTAAAGGAAGAAATGAAAGAGAAGTACTCCTGTCCAGCCCAAAAGATTCCAATGTCCTAAACACGATCATGTCCAGACGGGCCCCCAGTGGACAAATCCGCACTCAACATGAGAGAACTCATTCATGTATTAAGTGAAATACATGCTCGAATAAAGGTCACCCTGAAATACTGCAAAAGGTATATACCACAAACCCCAAAAAAGTAACCAAAAGACATTGGAGACATTTTAAATAAACAGTATAGTTAAAAATATACCAAGACATTAACAATAAATCCACAAACATAACTTAAGTAGAATTCTAGAATACATAATGGCTTACACAGTCCTTGAGGCGAATAAATCACATGTAAAGTCATTTATCTAATCTCATCTCACCAGGACATCCTCTGTTGTGCACAAAAGTTGCTTTTGTTTGCAGCCATTGACACAGTAAGCATAACCCCTTCAGAAAAAAAAAAACCCTTCAGAATAAAAGAATACATAACCTTTAAGCAAATTTTGAATTTCAATATTTGACTAATGTAGACTAGGACAGACTCAGGAAGAACCTATATAAAATCCTGTTTAAAGTCATATAATGTGGCCTTAGTCTATGCTGAAATGCTAGCGAGCTATGCTAACATTTTTTTAATGGTTTTGAACAAGCTACAGTAGCTAGCTCATACTACAGTAGCTGCTACTAGCTAACCAACACTTTATCCAATGAAATGTGCAAATAATAATGTTACTTATGCTAATAAAATCTGTTTTCCATATCTAAGGCATGAAACGTATTAATAGCCTGGAAGTTTCCTTTACAGTTTGAGCTTGTAAACAAATAAAATAAAATAAAAGAACCAGCATTGTAACTTACAGTACCTCAACCTCGAGTTTGGCTTGCTTCTTTTGCCTTCTGTTTCTTTTCTCCTCTCTGGATGAATATATTTTTGTGATAACATGTTATTAGATGAAAAAGACATAGCAGTTAGTTAGTAAGTTACAAGTGATGAGTGCCTGAACCATCAACTGTTCAGCTTTGTGTTTAAATTAAATTCCACTTCAATTGTAAGTCATACTTGATAAAAGAATCAGGTGGATGAAGAAACGTTAATGTCTCTATCTATTGTCTTCTTACAGAAATGAACAGCAGGCCTATCTGCTGTTGATAACTAGATGTTCTTCTACAGGAACCCTTGTGTGATTGCAATGGGTAAAAGAATAAAAAAAAAAAAAACAGCTCCTGCTTCTCTAAGAATTGAAACTGATGAATAAATATATTTAGTGAACAAAAAAAGCTGCAGGGAACAAAAGAAACTTTTAAAGTTTTTGAGTGTTGTTTTAGAAAAGTTAATGAAAAACAAAATCTTTAACTCCTAATAGAGAAAAATTTAGAGTGTTCTGTATCGTCATGAGAATATAAACTCATTCATCCGGAAAGACTGCCTGCAACAGCAGCTGTGTGATACTGCCGCTATTTTCGGCCCTTATTTCGCCATTATTTGTTGAGTTGTAAATTGCTGTACCCTTTCTGGGCGTTGTCATTTATTGCAGTTTATTTGCATGCATGGCTGATTTCAGCTTATGGCTTGAGGACCGCATGTGCGGAATTAGTTAGTTAGTTAGTTAGTGTCTGTGTGTATGTATACAATTTAAGGTCACTGACCATGGATGAGGAGGCATATAATGTGCTCTAATTCCTGGATGAATTAAGAGGAGAATGAAGGGCTTAAGAATCAATGTCACCTTGCATAACATTGTGGGATTCATCCATCATATACCTATGTAAAGTATATAAGGTCAGTTAATGGGTAAACTACTTACTCACTGATCGTCTATACCGCTTTATCCTGTACAGGGTCACAGGGAGACTGCAGTCTATCCCAGGAGACTTAGGGCACATGGAGGGGTTCACCCTGGATGGGGTTCCAATCCATCGTAGAGCACACACACACACGCTCATTCATACACTATGAACAATTTGGAAGCCTAATCTGCATGTCTTTGGACTATGGAAGGAAACCAGAGTACCGGGAGGTACTCTGGTACTTGGCTCCAAGCACAGGGAGAACGTGCAAACTTCATGCACACAGACACGTGGTGGGAATTGAACCCATACCCTAGAGGTGCGAAGCGACAGTGCTAACCACTAAGCCAACATGCACCCGGGAAACTATTACTATTAAATATTATAAATTATTATTAACATTCTATTAAAATGAGCATCAGTCTAATGGAGAAATAAATAGATTATGAACTTAATGATGTTTGCATTTATCAGGATAAAAAAAAATTGTATCAAAGATCAAAACTGTGGTTGCAAGGACAATAAACAAATATTGCACAAAATGAGTGTGGAAATGAGCATTCTTTTATACAGTGGATGTTTTTGAATTAGTGATTGATTCTGGGCGTGTGTAATCGGTAATTTTGTCAGTTTGAGCAAGTTTGTATTGAGAGTTGAAGTCATTGGTTGTTTTTAAGCTGTGCTGTGTTTTGCAAAGTGTAGTCTGATGACAGTTCTGGCATAGGCCTGCCAATACTGAAATGCAAAATCTGTGACAATGGAAATATTAACAAAAGCAGTGTATACAGTACAATGCCTAGTTGGATACAGCTGAAGAATGTAGGCAACTAGGTGTAGACAGTAGTGTGTATGTACTTATTATGGGCATACTACCATTCTAATATTGAAGAAGGAATAATCTTTATAGATACATCCCAATGGTGTCTCCTTAGTTGGTCCTGATTCCTGAAATACTTCATTCTAGAGAGTTTTTGCATCACCTTTGAGGGACTGTTCAGACTGACTTGATTTGTGTAAACATAGTAAATGAACCCTTACATCTAAATCAAGATTTCAGTTGCTTTGACTGGTGGCATCCCTATGCTTCTAGGGCCCTGTGCTCCCAGAGCCCCATATTCCCCACTTCTAAGGTCCTATGTTCCCACGGTCCTATTGCTGAAAAGATCTTAGGCTATTGTGGTAACCCATCAAGGGAGTTTTGGTCACTCAGCACTGCTGTATGTCGATCAGTAGAACAACCATACACTTGAGGAAATGTATCAAATGGCTGAAAAAAACCCTGAATTTTTATTCATATTAATGAATTAATATCATACTGTATGCCAATGGAACAGAAAAGGGAATACGACTTTGTGAATGAAGTGATTCATGACTTTAAAATCAAGTGCCCCTCACAAAGTGCATGCTACTGCCCCCCAACACACATACAGAGAGAGAGAGAGAGAGAGAGAGAGAGAGAGAGAGAGAGAGAGTCTCTTACTTAAAAGACACTGGAAAGGACATTATCCAGAACAAATTAGAACAGAAAGGTTAAATGTGTATTAACAGAAAAATGAGCTAGGGAACATTTGACCATGAGAACTAGTGGGCCCTGGGAACATAGGGCCCTGGAAATAGAAACGTACAGTCCGTTTTGAACGTGTCCTGGATGCTGGAGGTATTTCAAAATCTGTTGATACCCATTACCTGCCAGCAACCTATAAATTTTATGTGGCATGGTGGAAAAAAACATCTAGTTAGAGACTGGTCTTTCTAAATAAATGTGTTGTTGATCAGAAAATGGAGAAATGAATGACCAGATGGTTTTAGGCAGGCTATGCTAACTCAATAAACATTCAAAGCTGGGGAGCAGAAAAGCATCCCAGAACACACCCACATGATTGGTTGAGGACATAACAGCAAGAATGTGCAGGTGTACGAGTATTCCTAAAAAAGAGATGGTGATATGCAGATACCTATAGAAGAAGAGAGCGAACGAGAGGCTTTGTGCACCATGCCCACAAATTTGTTCATAATTTGTAATTTTAAAGTTAACAACAGAGGTGTACTAAATAAACTCATTCTAACTCATAGAAAACAAAATACCGAAGCTTTTTAATATGTTGTAGAAAGTAATGTTATTGCTGAAACCCATGCCACTTGCTGTGTCTGTATTACCCAGGGATCTTATTGTTCCCCTCTTTTTTTCTCCATGCAGAAAAACTAAAATATTCCATTGTGTAGTTTTAATATGATTACCACGATGATCGCATATTTAAAAAGAAATTGTATCTAGATTCTTAGTAGCAATTAACACAGTAGATTAATTTGGCTACAGATGTTACTTCCCCAAGCCACAAAGCTGTGTGTGTATGTGTATGTCTGTTTGTTAGGTTATAGTGAGAGTCAGTGAGAGAAATACATATAGAATAGATGTGCAATCAAAAAGGTCAATGCACATGCGAGTGTAACCTTTTACACTATTTTCTCCCCTATAGTGTAACCTTTTACACTATTTTCTCCCCTTCCTAGCAGCGATTCTAGTTTCTATAGGTGCACTTGTAATGGATATTAACTAGGCACACTTGACACACTAAAAATTATATAATTGAGAGATATTGTTGGAGATATTGTTTTGCATTTGTAATGTTCTGCTGATGTGTGAGCAGTCACATTGATCTAACTAACCTGAACCTGCTTAACCAATCTTGGCAACCATAGGGTTGTGGGAATAACTTTCTTCATGCCACATACTTAACTGGGCAAATCGGCATTTTAGTTAATCTCAAGTACATTAATTGCATTTCTTTTCATAATGCCTTTTGTCATGACAATAACAGATGTAAAGTAACAGTGGTGAATTCCTGGGCTCCTGCTTTTATGACATCAGGCTGTAAACATAAACAGACTCTAAAGCAGAATGAGAATCCTTTTGCAAGGAGTTTAATCAAGATTGCAGCAACAATGTGAAATCACAATCCAGATATCCACGATGATGATGCAGCTAGAGGACAAAATTCAAATAATCAAGTTTAACAAGGCCCAAGAGCAATCCAAAGACAGATCCAATAAACAAATCATTGTTTCAAGTCGCATAAAGGCAATCAGCAATAACAAGGTGTGGAATTTATGCCATCACAGGGATTGGTGAGATCCTGCAATAAATGGTTATTCATGAAGATTTTAAAATACTCTTAAACTAGAAAGTCACTGTAAAAGGTTGCACTAGTACTCTGATGAGTGTGACCTCTGCTAGTGGGGAGGAGAAATGTCTCAGGTCCTCCTCCTGACACAGCTGTGTCATGCCTACAGGATTAAAGTACTGTATATATTTACATACACTGATGAGCCATTATTAGTAATAAAACAATTAACATTTTAACCATTAACATTGTAACCCCCTAGGTTTTGAGTTCTTTTTGTGACACTGGGGCAGCTCTGGCCCCTTGGGGCTTGGCTTCACAGGACTTCTGGTGGTGTCCTGTGGTGTTTTGCACCTGGACTTGGTAAAGGACCCTTTGGGTGCTGTGGGCTTTGGGGGTAGGGCCTCTGTAGATCGGATTTGTTTGTCTTGCACGTCCCATTGTCTGGCATAGCGATCTGGGGAATTTGGAGGCCAAGTTGGCAGCCTTAGGCTCTTTGCTTGCTGCCCCCTGTGAACAGTAGTCTATGGTGCATTGTGGTGCATTTCTAAGATATACCTTTATTCATCCCACAGTGGGGAAATTTCTATCACCTTTTTTCAGCGATTTGTGCTCTCTAGGTGGGTTGGCCATTTGTCCCTGCAAACATGGGTGAGACTTGGGGTGCCCATGATCCTGTCATCTGTTTACTGGTGTGTAGTTGGTGATCAGTGTTGTTCAGTAGACCTGTTAATGGCCATAATGTCATGACTGATTGGTGTATTTTTATGATAAACCTGAGTGGCATATTGGCATAACAGAGTCAGCATTTGTTCTTCATAGCTCCTAAACTTCATTAGCTCCTAAATGTCATAGCTCATAAAAGTTTGATCTAAAATGTGGGTTTCTGTCTTACCGGTACTGTAGATTTCCTTTGAGTACTTTGTAAGAATGTGCTAGTAGGTGTAAAAAAGCAAGCAACTGTATGCTTGTCTGTGAGATGCCCTCCATTTAAGTTCCATATGGTTGTTTTTTTCTCCACTTAACCTGCACATCCTACTTTCGAAAAGAATCGTGGCTGATGTCAGATGAGAGAAGAAGGATAAGGAGGAGAGAGGCTACTGTGTGGAACGATTCGATTCTCTCTCTCTCTCTCTCTCTCTCTCTCTCTCTCTCTCTCTCTCTCTCTCTCACACACACACACACACACACACACACACACACACACACACACACACACACACACACACACACACACCCTAACAGAATCACTGCTCTCTGACAGTGCGCAAGAGAGAGAAGAACCATTGGCTCAGTTGTGATCATGTGATCACGTATCAATTTTTTATTTAAAAAAATTTGCTTGTCTTGCAAAACACTTACAGACTAAGTTACTCACAACCCAAGGTTTTACTGTACTGTTTAGTAGAGGAGTGTAAAGTCAAATCATCTGTATTAAATGGGAGTTTAATCTATGATATGTGCAGAATAAGACCAGGAGCTGGAGATTCTATTAAAGAAATCTTTGCCGACTCATTAACATAAATATTTAATAACTCTGGACTTAACCACCAGCCCTGTCTTAATTTGCATTCATTTATCGCTAATTTTAACACTGCAATGTTTAATGTAAACTTTGATTTGTTTCACGGTAAGGTTGAGTTTTTAATCCATCTGCTCTGCTTTTAATAAGTCCTAAAGAAATCAATAACTCTTTCAATCTGTCTGTCCATGCCCTGCTCCCATAGTGCACGGAATTTGTTCTTCAGGTTCACTCTAATTGTCTCCCTCATAATAATCTATAGGAACCTGGAGCAGAGTTCCAATTAATCAGCTCACTAATGAAAACCCCTCACTCCCTCATCACCACCCCTCTAAGTCCACAGAGATGAAGACTACTTCATTCTCTCTCTCTCTCTCTCTCTCTCTCTCTCTCTCTCTCTCTCTCTCTCTCTCTCTCTCTCTCTCTCATTGCTCTCTGTTCTCGTCGTGAAAAATAATGAACGGGTGCCATCCTCTGTCATAGCTTGCACACCTTTTAATGGTCCTTGGGTACTGACAGACTGAAGGGCTAATAAAAGGATGACTGAAATAAATACATTGAAAGAACAAAAAGGTACTAAAAACTGTACCTTTATTTTTCACCGGGGTGGTAACTTCAAGGGTACATCTTTGTACTTTTACTATGTTAGTTTTTCTGATTATTTCCTTTATATAGATTAACTTTAGCATGCTCCCTATTTGTTTCCTTGAGCTCTTCCTGATTCCTTATAGGGAAATGTCTATAGAGCAGGATTTTTCAACTCCAATCCTTGAGGGCCAGTGGGCAGCACAGTTTGTAGTTTACCAACACCTAAACACACCAACTGACCCTGGTAATTATCAGATTAGTTGAATCAGCTGTATTTGAAAAAATAACTGTGGTGAGCACTGGCAACATACGAATGGCTCATGCTTTGTCAAATAGTGGTTTATGGACCCCTTATGCCTCCCTCATGTGGCCTTCTTGGGGTTTGGCGATAGGAACCACTTATTTACTTTATATATACTCAGGGCATTGGTCTAGGACTTAAATACCTCTTTTTTTCTGTGAATAAATTGTATAACAACATTTCAACATTTCATTGAATGCATGAGTTTTTTTTTCTTTCGAGATTGGCAAGCATGTCAGAGCACAGTGTACAGAACTAGAGGTTTGTTCATTCAATTTAAACTTAACAGTATGCATCGTTCATCTGGAAACAAATGTAATGTATCTTTAATAGCTGATTATTATACAAAGGTTGATCTTAAGGACACTGCAATTTTAATAAATTAATTTTAATTACAAATCATACAACTGACAAAAACTTAAGTGAAAAGAAGAATTTCCTCAGTAAATCTTTTTAGAGTTTTAATATTTTGAATGTCCCCTTCTGCCTGACAGAATGCATGCAAGCTGGCACAGACTTCACAAGTTTGTGCAGAAAATGTATGCTGCATTTCCGAGCAACTCTATTAGAGTAGCATCAGAACATATGTGTCAGTAGATGAGAATAGCTATGAGGAAAATGAGATCTTTTGTACAATACAGTTAACATGGTTCATATCATTAATTTAATATTAATGATAGTTATCATTAATAATACAGTAAAATTTAACATTTGAAAACTATTTTGGATCTAATAAAACTAAAAAATATTTCAAGTATGCTCTTAGTCTTCAGTAAATTTTTCAGAAAACAACATGCACAACCCCTTGACAGAGAAGTTAGTTTATTATCTGTTTCTGAGAGAGTAAATTCCTCATTTCTCTGTGCTAATTAGCAATAATGTCTTATGAGACATAAAAGACATCTGTTTTTCAACAAAATTTTATTTCAGAATCTTTGCAAACACTAAGCAATAGACAAAAATGCAATGTGAATACAGTATGGAAGTACAATTTAATGAGCAAATGTTGGACGAGTTGATTTATATCATTAAAATATACAGATGATGAACACCAATATATAAACACAAACTGTGACACATGGTCCTTTTTTGTTTTAGTAGGAACTATAATAATAGATCGACAAGCTGTTCCTCACCCTTGGTGCAGTAAATGAGCAGACATGTTATCCTTATGCTTTAGTGGAGCCTTTGGAATGACCAAAAGAAACTGATCTGTGGACCTCAGGGACCTTTGTGCAGAATCAGGGCAGAACATGTCAGACACACAGGAGGGGCTACCCCCTCAAGAGATTAAAAAATGAACAATAGGACTTAAACTGCAGTCTGTAAGCCAGTGAAGCCCAGCAAAGGAAGCTGAAACCAAGATGATAGGACACTTTTCTATGCTCTCTATAAGCTACATTTTGTTCTGTAAACTGTAGACTGGCTAGGCAACACACATTAACATCCATATAGAGAATATTACAAAAATCTAACTATTACTTTAATTCATAACCTAAAAGCTGCTTTTAAGGTGTTTTTCTTCATCTCAAAACTGCATTAAGATGTAAAAAACAATGTAAAGTCACCACCTGGACTTAACTAAGCAAATAGGTAATTAGGTATCCAATAGGTAATTGGATAATTACTGCAGTCATTAATACCCTACCCGCAGAAAAGTCACATGCTCTAATATGTCTTTGAACCACCTTCTGCTTTGATAACGGCATGCATTTACTTTGGCATCATTTTGAGAAGCGTTTGCAATGTCACAACATTTATTTCCATCCAGAGTCGCATTAATTTCTCTCCAAATTCTTGCATTTATGAAGAGACTCAGACTGCTCCAAAAAGTCTTCTCAGTAGCCAATCCATGTGTGAAAATGATGTCTCATGCTACCTGAACCACTCTTTCACAATCTGAGCACGATGAATCCTAGCAGTGTCATCTTGGAATATGGCCGTGCCATCATGGAATAAAAAAATCCATTAAAAGAAAAACTCTTTTCTTACCCTGATGTAAGGTAAAAAGGTAAGGGAAAAGGTCATGTGATCTGAGGAGTCCAGATCACATGACCTTTTCCCAATGCTCCACAGTTCGTTCTTTATGCTTGCTATCAAATTGAAACGTTTATTTCCCTGTACTGGACATGTGGAAATGCGCTTAATTTTTTTACTATTCGAACCAATCACGATCATTCAAACTTTTTTTCCTCGGCCATATTTTTTCCTCAATAATGCATTAGAAAGTTCTTAACCCAATTTTAGTAGTTTCAGCAATCTTCTTTGTTGTTTTCTTTGCTTGATGCAGGACAATAATTTGACCCTCTGAAACAGAGTAAAATTTTTACCATGATCACAGCTCATGTCTTCTGACATGGTTGTTTAAGAAATAATAGGCTGGATAGTGTATATTTCAACTGGCAAAAAGTTATGCAGTTTTTTCACACCAACATTGGCAAACTTTGTGGACCCCATTTTCTGCACAGGGCACTGTCATGCTGGAACAGGTTTGGGTCTCCTAGTTCCTGTGAACGAAAATGTTAACTCTACAGGATACAAACACATTTTAGACAACTGTGTGATTTCAACTTTGCAGAAACTGCGACCATATAGTATATACCTATAACTTAATTTGCTCAGAACCTGTTCACCTTCGCTTCCACTTTCACTAGAAACATACAAAAGCTATTCTGCCTTTCTCTCCTGTGGGGATTCAAGGTTTGAGGCTTTTAGCTGAATGACACATTAAGCTGTGTGTGTTGGGACATAGATGACGGCAAAGTCAAACCATGGCGCCACAATGACTGCTTTCAAGAAGGTCAGCTTACACCCTCACGCTCTTTTACTAACACACTCAGACACACACATACTCACACACCCTAAGGCATTACCATTAGTTCGACCAGAGTCACCTAGCGGTCAGACATAGTGGTTTAGAGTCACCCTGGCTACGTGATTCCACAAATTCAACATGCAACATCCTAACACAAGCCTTGGATACACCACATAACCTTTAACTCTGATAACAATATTAAAGCTTTCCAAACGGTTAAGTTCTAGGAACATTTAGGTATTTTCAACTTCTACGATTTTTCAAACTTGTTACACATTGTGGACATTTAGACAACAAATGTTTAGAAATTTTCATATAATTACTGTTACATAATGTTTCCATATAATTTTTTATAGATAACATTGTGAAGCAAACCATTATGACAGAAGTTCTTATTCAATCAATAATTAAATATTATTGGTAGTTCTTTCAATGACATTGTACTTTAACCACAATAATTTTGTTTCTACTACAGCTATTTTGCTCTAAGGTGTTCAGCCAAACCTCAGCTATAAATGCTGCTCCATGAATTATTTCCCGTATTTGCATTCTCTCAGTTTGAAGTGTAAAGAACAACAAGAAAAATGCCTATATTCAAAGACAAGGTGACATGATTTTAATTTATAGTGTTCATGAAAAAAAAGCTATTTGAAATTCTTAAATTTTCCAGCATACCAGTGTACCCCATACTGTTCTACACATCCTGACAACATGTCCACCTTCTCCATCAGTAACCTGTGTAGGCATAAATGTAATGTTTTTGTAATTGTTTTTGATTAAATATTTTATTTCTAATAAACAATGTCATGTGTGTAATATGGACGGACTCACACACAAGATGGTAAGTTTACAGATGAGCAAACTTTTATTTGCAAGGAGTGCGGAAATGGCAGCTTAACGAGATGTAGTGAAGGCTATGGCAGTTCTTTATTGAAACGTTACTTTTCCGGACGCAAAGGAAGTAGATGACTGGCGATTCTTGGACGGAGAGCACACACCACGGAGCAGTGGAGATGAAGCTGAGGACGCTTGACTTGGATACCTTCTAGGAAACAGAGAATACAGGTAAGTAATGCAGAAGACATATACTTCTTACGTGTGATCTCGGAGATTCGATCCACTTTCGTTAAACGAGCCCGGACACTGAGTGCAGCGCGGTGTGTGCTTTTATGGGCGTGTGTTGATTAACCTGTTGATTAAATACTGATTAGTACTCCGGTGATAAAGGGCGCTGTGTTTGGCTGGTGGTGTCGGAGCCTGGCCCGACTGTGACATTACCCCCTCCTCCACGACCGTCGTGGAGGCCTACCTCGTCCTCTAGGGCCCGGACGGTCTGGATGCGAGTTGTGGAATTCCTCTAGTAGATTGGGGTCCAGAACGTCATCCCAAGGCACCCAGGATCTTTCCTCTGGGCTGTAACCCTCCCAATCTACTAGATACTCCAGGCAACCCCCGCGGCGGCGGGAATTCAGAATGTCCCCGACCTGATAGGTGGTGCCTTCGTCCACGATGATCGGAGGAGGGGGTGCTTCCTCTTCTGGACCAGGCTCTGTGGAGGAAAAGACAGGATCTTGGTATTTCTTCAATAAAGAAACATGAAAAGTGGGATGGATGCGGTACTGTGGTGGAAGTTGGAGTTTATAGGTCAAAGGGTTTATCTGGTCTAGAATTTGGAAGGGACCGACATACCTGGGATTGAGCTTTTTACAGGACTGACGCAGACGCATGTCCCGAGTCGAGAGCCATACCTTATCTCCTGGGTGATATGTTGGAGCGGTGGATCGACGTTTGTCGGCATAGTTTTTGTGCCTGCGTACAGCCCTACCCCTAGGTGTGACCAGGGGTGTTGAGGAATGGGCAGTGGCATGATTTTTCCTGCTGGTAGGTGCCGCGAGGTCTTCGCCATGGCACATTCTGGACATCCCTGAACATATCGTCTCACGTCCCTCTCCATATTGGGCCACCAGAAGCGATCTTGCATGAGTGAGAGAGTTCGCTCAATCCCTGGGTGTCCGGTGCCCAATGAAGTATGTGCAGAATGGATAAGGGAATTACGATCTCATTCCAGGACAAATCTGCGATTAGGTGGACAATCTCGGGGAGTCGTTGTGGCCGGTTCTGCAATGGCTGTCGGGTATTCCCACTGGATGGGATTGACGAACAGAGTTACTGGAAGGATGGGCCCTGGTTCCTCAATCGTCTCATTGGAGGAGTGTAATCTGGAGAGAGCATCGGCCTTGGTGTTTCTCGAACCCGATATATAGGATATCTGAAAGTCAATGGTCAATGGCCCATCTCGCCTGTCTAGGGTTGAGCCTCTTGGCCTCCCGCAAGTACTGCAAGTTCTTATGATCGGTCAGCACCATGAACTGGTGTGCTGCTCCCTCTGACCAGTGCCTCCACTCATCGAGAGCCAACTTAATGGCCAATAACTCACGATCTCCAATGTCATAGTTCACTTCAGCTGGGTTGAATTTCCTTGAAAAGAAGGCGCATGGGTGAAATTTCGGTGGGTTCCCCTGTCGTTGGAAGAGAATTGCTCCTACCCCGGTTGTCGAGGCATCAACCTCCACCACAAACGGGAGTTCTGGATTGGGGTGAACGAGGATTGGTGCGGATATGAAGGCTTGTTTGAGTTGCTGGAAAGCTGAGGTGGCTTCTGGTGACCATTTCAGCGACCTGGGTTTATCACGGAGCAAGGAGGTCAATGGGCTGGCTGTAATGCTATAATTTACAATGAACCTCCGATAAAAGTTGGCAAACCCTAGAAAGCGCTGCAGCTCCTTGATGGTGGTAGGTTCTGGCCAGGTGGAAATGGTGGAAACTTTCTGCTCATCCATCCTCATTCCGTTACGGTCAATGATGTATCCCAGAAACTTGACGGATGTTTGATGGAAAGAGCATTTTTCAGCTTTGAGAGAGTTGAAACTGGCGTAGACGTGTGACGTGTTGATGGTGTTCGCACTCGGACTTGGAATAGATAAGAATATCGTCAATATAAACGATGACGAATTGATAAAGGAAATCCCGGAGGGTCTCGTGCATGAAGTTCTGGAAGACGGCTGGGGCGTTGACGAGGCCGTAGGGCATAACCAGGTATTCGCAGTGCCCTGTAGGTGTGACAAATGCCGTCTTCCACTCATCGCCCTTCCTGATGCGGATTAGGATGTAGGCGCTCCGGAGGTCCAGTTTGGTGAAGAACATGGCCTCCCGGAGACACTCTAAGGCTGCTGGTACTAGGGGCAATGGATACCTAAACTTCACAGTGGCTTTGTTGAGGGTGCGAAAATCGATGCAGGGCCAAAGACCGCCTTCCTTCTTGGCCACGAAGAAAAAACTGGATGCCGCTGGGGAAGTGGACGGTCGGATGTAACCTTGTCGGAGAGCCTCAGTGATGTACTCCTCCATGGCCCTTCTTTCGGGGAGTGAGAGTGGGTATATGCGTCCATGAGGTAGTGGTTCTCCGGGGAGAAGGTCAATCGCACAGTCCCATTGCCGATGTGGTGGCAACTGTGTGGCTCTTTTGGGACAGAAGACATCTGCGAATGCGGAATATTGGTGGGGAATTTCCACAGACTGTTTATCCACTGGACTCTCGATCGATGTGGATTGTAGGTTGAGAATGTTTGGTTTTAGTGGTAGCTGGGGAAAACAATTTTCGAAGCAGGTCCTTCCCCACTTAAGAATTTCTCCTGTGGCCCACGCGAGGATAGGATCATGCTTCATCAGCCATGGGCGCCCCAAGACGACGTCCGAGGTGGATTTCTCCAATACCAAAAATGTGATCTCCTCTCTATGACATAGTCCGATTTGTAATGTAACAGGGCCCGCATAAAGATGGACTGACTTCCTGGACAGGGGTTTTCCAGTTATGGATTGTACCTGGAAGAGTTTTTCCGTCTGGGTGGTTTTGATCTTGAGCCGTCGGCATAGCTCTCCGGAGATGAAGTTTCCGGCTGACCCAGAGTCGAGGAGAGCGGCCACTGAAATCGTAAGGCAAGAGGCAGTAAGAATTACATTTGTGGTGAGGGGTTGTAACCTTTCGACATGAGTATACAGAGCACTCACCTCTTGCAGAGGGGGACGGATGGGGCACTCCAGCCTAGAGTGCCCTGCGCTACCACAGTATAAGCACAGACTCTGGTTTAGCCTTCTTTGTCGTTCAGAGGGTGAAATTCTTCCCCTGTCCAGCTGCATTGGTTCCTCGTCTGGATCGGAGGATCGTGGATTCCTCGGATGCCCGAAGAGAAGCGCTGCAGGATTCCTTGGGTCAGTGCGGCAGGAGGCGAGACGTGCAGCACATCGAATAGAGAGTTGGATAAACTGCTCGAGACCGATGGAGTCATCGTGAGTCGCCAGCATAAGATTGGGCTCCAACCCCTGACGGTAGGTGATGATGAGGGCTTGCTCATTCCACGCAATGCATAGTCTTGAATTGAAAGATTACCTTGTGTAAGGTGATATAGCTGTTCTCCTGCCGATCCTTCACTGTCTGTACACTCAAACACCTCCCTGAAATGTGAAACGAAGAGTTCATAAGAGTCCGTTAGTGGTCCAGCCTGTGACCAGATCGACTCCGCCCACTGCAAAGCCTGTCCCGATAAAAGTGAAATTATATAGGCAATCTTTGCTTTGTCATTGGGATAACATGCAGGTTGCATAGCAAAGGTGAGTGAGCACTGCAGTAAAAAACCCTTGCAATTCCCTGCCGAGCCAGAGAAGGGCGCTGGTCGCGCTATCGGACTAGGAACCGGGGCCGTCGAGGAAGTACTGGAAGCGCCGGTGGATACGCTCGGTAATGGCTGCGGTGTTGTTACGAAAATCCGGCGTAACTCCTCCACCAGTGCTTGGATGGGTTCGGGATCGCTCATCCTAATTGGTGGTACGGTCCGGGCTTCTGTAATATGGATGGACTCACACACAAGATGGTAAGTTTACAGATGAGCAAACGTTTATTTGCAAGGAGTGCGGAAATGGCAGCTTAACGAGATGTAGTGAAGGCTATGGCAGTTCTTTATTGAAACGTTACTTTTCCGGATGCAAAGGAAGTAGATGACTGGCGATTCTTGGACGGAGAGCACACACCACGGAGCAGTGGAGATGAAGCTGAGGATGCTTGACTTGGATACCTTCTAGGAAACAGAGAATACAGGTAAGTAATGCAGAAGACATATACTTCTTACGGGTGATCTCGGAGATTCGGTCCACTTTCGTTAAACGAGCCCGGACACTGAGTGCAGCGCGGTGTGTGCTTTTATGGGCGTGTGTTGATTAACCTCAGGTGATACTGATTAGTACTCCGGTGATAAAGGGCGCTGTGTTTGGCTGGTGGTGTCGGAGCCTGGCCCGACTGTGACAATGTGGAACATAATGGAATGATTACTCTATTACTGTTATATTATCCCAATAACATTTTATTCCATTTAACCTAACAAACCTTTGTGGTCATCAATTATTTTCGTATCTTTACTTTGAAGCTACCTAAAACTCTTTCTTTACTTAGATGTTGAAACAGGGATGTCTTCTTAACTGTGATTCATGATTGTGCATCAAGCCTGAAATGCACCTCCCCAGAAATTTACACTTGGTAGTATCGCATTTCCAGCTTCTTCTTGAATTGAGATGATCAACATCTGTTAGCTCCAGCTCCAACAATATCTACTCAGATTTATTCATCATTGAAATCAAACAACTCATCACAGAGTAGCAAAGAGACTCACAACATTTGCATAGGAATCCCACCACCATCTAGTGGTTTGGAGATGTGTGACAGAAAAAAACAGCACATACAGTGGAACCTCGATTGCGAGTAACGTAAGTAAGTTAGTAAAGATTTTTAATAACTTTTTAATCGGAAACCGAGCATGTATTAGTTTACGAGCACTGAGTATCCTGTAGTATTAAGCATTAAGCATCCTGTACTGAGTATTAAGCATTTCACTGCATATCGTACTGTGTAGGATTGTGTATGTGACAAATAAAATTTGAATTTTGAATCACGCATGCGACTCTTATTTTGACACCAAGCGGGAAGTGATCACAACTGAGCCAACGATTTTTCTCTCTCTTGCGCTGCGGGAATTATGGGTAATCGTCTCCCCTGCTGCGTCTTAGTGCTCGTCTCTTACTGGTATAACCAACATCTCCCTCTCTCTTCTGTGTGTGTGCGCGCGTAATTTGACACTGTGCCCCACACACACCGACACACACACACACACACACACACTTTTCTCATGTGTACTTTGTGTGTGCGCGCGCGTAATTTGACACTGACACACTCACACACACTCCCCGACTCCACAAGCACTTTATTTACACAGAAAACTCAGCTCTGTCGCGATTCTTTTCAAAGGTAAGGTGCTGGTTCATTTGTTATTTTTTATTTTTTACTTTACAGCAGTGATTCCGTTAGTATGCTCACGCGAGTATCATTAGAGAGATTTCTTTTTTTTCCCCCATTAAAAGTGTTTTCATTGTGTATGTTAGTTGTGAAATTTAAAAAGCGAGGTGTGGGGAGGGAGGAGGTGTTTACTGTTTAAGACGAGGCAAGGGGCTAATTTCACACACACACCAACATACAAATACACGGCGTCTGCGCGCACAAACGGAAACACTTTGGATTTATTTTTACTTTTTTTAAATGTTAAGTGCAGGTTAATTTATTTTATTTTTACTTTATATGTTGTATTAATTATTTTTATGTATTTATTGTTTTGGGCTGTAGAACAAATAATTTGAGTAATTTCATTATTTCTTATGGGAAAAGTCTATTTGGTTTACGAGTATTTTTGGAATACGAGCCCGCTTCCGGAACGAATTATGCTTGTAATCCAAGGTTCCACTGTATGTCGAAACTACTTCAGCAGTCTATGGTGTAGACTCTGAACTTGATTCTGGCTTAAGACACCATTTTTGTATCGCTGTGGATAAGGAGAGAAAAGATAAGTTAAAAGCATAAATTTTGCTGCATTTTAGAGGATTTCACATTTAGTTTTTAATTTCCCACAACTGCCTACAAGCACCCAGATCCTCAGCTAACATTGCCACTCATTATACTGTACACTTGACTATCCATGTCAAGTCTACATTGGACTTTGGGAGAAAACTGAACCACTAAGCACACAGACCCAAAGGTGGGACTCAAACTCTCCACCCAGGAGGTTCGAGCCGACAGTGCTATCCACTATGCTACCATGCCACTAATAACTAACTAAGAAAATAAAGGTTTGCCAACTTCTTTCCACCCAGTCCTGTATTTTTTATTGCATAATAGTGCATTATATAAAATATTATGGTAAAAGCTTTTCAAGACACTTACTGTACTGCTTTCTCCAATGCTTTACTTGGCAGGCTACCTTGTGCCCTTTTAGAAAGCCAAAAATCTTGCAATTGTTTATGTTTTCTGAATCCATACATAATTTATATGTAGTAGCATTAGCTTTTAGCCCAGGCAAGTGAAAGCCCAAATGACTCCTTACCTCCTGTCATAATAATACACAATTCGGATTGGCTCTTATTGGTTTTAGGGTAAGGCAAATTAAAAAGACATTTACCCAAAGATTGTCATGTGTCCATCTAAGATGGCTCAAATGCTTTATCCAAATGAACTAACTTTCATGCTTATGGCACCTTCTTCCAGGTGCATTGCTGTACTGCTATTTTAAGTTCTATAGAATATAATATATGAAATATTTCTGGGTGGGCTTAAATTCACACCCTGGCTACACCACTGATGAGACGGCTAATGTCTGTTACAGACACTGTTAATTGGCTGCTCTGGGCTATTATTTTGACCGGCTCTGACTGGCTTGAAAATTAAAAATATTAATTTGTCATTCATATAAATTTTCATTGCTATCCACTGACTCACAAAAATCCACTGACTACGTCCAACCAAGATAAATTTGCTGTGAGTTAATGTTATATTTGACAAATGATTCTAAATGCTTTCCCAGATCATTTCCTCTGATAGCAGTAGTGCATTACAAGGGGATTTCATTGTTCTTGTTTGGTCTGGTGAAGTAAGAAGGTCAAGTTCTGAGGCAAGGGTACAACATAACCCAAAGCTTTTGAGAAAGAATGATCGGTCTGAAAAAAAAAAAAGGATTTTCAGGTCCAGTCCTGGGAAACAATATCCTGAACACTTCTGAGGTTTCTCTGTGCCCAGCACACATAGTCCACCTCATAAGGGCTAAAGTAAGCTGGATCAGGCTTGCTCGGATCTACAAAATATTGATGCTGCAGAGGACAGAAGGTCCCCACGACTGCATTTTTTTTTAAAAAGTAAAAAGTAAAAAAAAAAAAACCTCTTCAAAAACTAACCTAAATTGCACCTTGCAAAATACAAATGATTGTTACTGTTTTCTCCCCCAATCAGACAGTTGTTCACCATTTGTTTTAGATATTTCATCTGGAAAAGTAAAATGATGTACTATTATAGTTCAATGGCTATACAGTACTAGTTCTGGATGAGCAATCAAATTTATATACCCTTGCTTCAAAAATAATTGATTGTTGGGTGGTTGATGTGCGCATTTTTATTTTTGGATAGGACACTAAAATCATGAAGTTAATGTACCTATAGTGACAAATAATATCAGTATATTCCACTTATAATGCTTTCTCTAAAAACATGCAGATATTATTAGATACATTACATGCTTAGAACATTTTAAGAATTCATAACCCTCTAAAACCCCAGAGAATGGAAAGTGTGTCAATTCATGTTTCTACTAAGATTCCCCCAAATAGATGCAATTGTTATATTAAATACCAGATTGTTGCATACATTTTTAATCTACAAAGAAATCCCACTTACAATGCAGATAGAATCACCATCATTTATTAAACCTCTCCTTCTCTTTCATGATCTTCATTATGGCTTTCTCTTTAATTGTATATCTCCTTTATCACACAAAATGCAAATATCAGCGCTTTAAACTTTCATTATTCATTTTCTCTTTTGGGTTCTAGCCTACTTTTTATTATGACAATTAAAATCTAAATTCAGAATGTTTAAGTGTGTCCAAAAAAGGCAATTTTATCTGTGATGTGCGATACATGGTCAAAAGTATGTGGACACCTACCTATCACATGTACTTTTTATGTAGCACTTCCCCAGTCTATAACATATTTTGAAGTACACAATTGCCTAGGATGTCTTTGTACACTGTAGCAATAAGAATTGTCCTTTACTGGAAGTGAGATGCTTATCCCAAACCTGTTCCAGCATGACAATACCCTGTGCACAAAGTAAGGTCCATAACAACATGATGTGCCAAGGTCGCGGTGGAAGAACTCAAGTGTCCTGCACAGATCCATGACCTTAACCTCACCAAACACCTTTGGGACAAACTTGAATACTAACTGAACCCCAGGTCTCCTCAACCCCTGATATAATGCCTGACCTCACTAATGCTCTTGTGGCTGAATAAGCACAAATCCCCACAACCACACTCCAGGAGTGAGTGTGGATCATTCCCAGAAGATTGGCGGGTATCATAAAGTTAAGGGGTGGGGGGGACTATATCTGGAATGGGAATGCCCATCTGTTTAACAATAACATATGTGTGTGAGTAGTCAGGTGTCCACAAACTTTTGATAGAATAATGTATGCATCATATATAATATTTTTTATGCCTAGATGGTGATTTAAGTGGACCATTTTGTCTATTTGGATCTAAAATACTTAAAGATTTTCAGTAGTGGGCCTGTGGGACAATGACCTCATGGCTAGGTAAATGTAGTTTTACTACATTGACTGTTACTTATTTTATTATTAAAATTTCACAATTCATGGGCATGCAACATGACCCAGATGTAAGCAGATTACTTTTGCTTAACTAAATAAACACCTTGAAATGGCAGACCTGAAATTTGAGCCGTGTGTCGGAATGACTGCTATGAATCAGCTTTGAAGGGAATCATGGGTTGCTATTCCTGAACACTATTCCTGACCTATGGGATGAAATTCTAAACCATGACTCACTATTAATTGTCCAAATCCACTACAGTTTTTTTCCCCCAGAAAACTTTTAGTGGGGCTTTGAAGCACAAATGGCTAAAAGGTTGACTTATTTAATAAACCAGAAAGCTGTGGAGTTGCTGAAGCACAGCATGATTTACAATCATAAAAGTTTTTATAGCAGCTTCCCCTGAGATATATATACCACCAACAGTTTCACATCACTCCTTATCATAACAGAGGCTTTGGGTCTAGTTGTAAAGTTTTGGCATATTGGCCAAAAAGCCTGCCGTTTTTCGTTTTTGTGATGGGCAAGGCAAACATAAATCTCAGAATATTGTAAGTTCTAGTGTCCCTGTATGCATATGTAATACTTTGGCATATACTAATTGCACAAACCTGGGAATGTACAGTATGACAATGGCAAATTCTAAAATAAATGGTACAAACAAATGGTACAAAAATAGAAAAATTAGCAAGAAAGTGGAGAGAAAATATATTAGTCGCTGGGCTATTTTCAACACCCCTGGTGCTTCTTGGAGCATCATGGAACCACAATTACACACATAAAACTGTTCTAAGTACAACTTCAAGAAGTTATGTGCACTTTTGCATCCAAAGAGCCCCTTAGGAAACTGTTTTTCTAACGATGTGAATTTTTTAAATGCTTCATATTAGTCCTTCATTTATATACAGAGATGGTGTATATACAGTACCTAGGAACATTGGGCAACAGGGTAGGAATACTCCTTGAATGGGACACCACTCCATTGCACAGCAATACACTTTCACTTTTTAATTATGGACAAATTTTAGTTTCCCAATTTACCTACTGAAAGTTTTTGGGAGGTGGGAGAAAGCCAGAGTACCTGACGGAGATCCTCATGGGCATGGGCAGAACATGTAAGACTCCATACGGACAGTAAGCTTTGCTCAGGATTTGCCACATTACTGAAGTGCATTTACACTCTGCACGATTGCTCCCTTTCCCCTTTCCCAGTTGGATAGCTTTCACATTACCTTACTGCACTTTATGTATATTGATTATATTGATTCGGACCTTGCCTGAGTACACCATAAAATGCTTGAGACCACCCATTCAAAGGGACTCGAGCACAATATGCTGACCCCTAGACATGACTACTGTATGGTGTGTTTGTATTACACAAATGTACCAGACTTTGGAGTCAAGTGTAACTTAGATCCATGTCTGAAGTCTATAGTGTGAAAGCATCTTTAGCAAATCTAAAAGAATTTTAAGATTAATGACAATAAATTGCAATTATGATTTGATGAATTCTCCCCCGCCCAAAAAACATTTTTTATGACTCGAACATTTGGCTGTAAAGTTGTGTGTGGCCTCTGAAGGCTGTTTGACGGCTATGAGTATACTGAGTGGAAGCTTAGGAGGATTTTGAACAGGCTCAGGCTAAATTTGGAGGTCTTCTGAAGCCTCTTGCCCATCACATCCCTGACTGACAGAGCCAATCAGAGTGAGCACAGCGCACTGACACTCCTCCTAGGTGTGTGTGTGTGCGCGCGTGTGTGTGTGCACCTTTAGGCGATGTTATTAAACTCAAGACCTTTAATCTTGCCATCACGGGGAATTCTGAACAGTCTGTCAGGACCACTGTCAGAGTGGAGACCAATACACACACGCAGTTGCCGCACTGACACACAATTAAGATAAGTGGATAGGGGCATTATTGGAGAGTCACAGAAAGATGGACAGGTGAGGGCAGGCAAATCAACCTATGTGTTTGTGCATGTGTGTGTGATTACAGGTCTGAGACGGGAGCTAAATTGATTCTTGAGAGAGAGAGAGAGAGAGAGAGAGATGCACTAAAGGAACAGAGAAAATGTGTGTGTTTGTGCACGCACAGGTGGGCTGATAGAGAATAAAAGGCTGGCTTTCAGTCAGAATGATTTTTGAGTGAGCATATGTGTGCTGATTTAGGTGGAGGGAAACCTGGCTGAAACTCCTTGGAAGTTCAGACAAGGATATAAATGCTGGGAAGCTGATTCAAATTCCACTTTTATTCTCACACACAACCACACGGTAAGACATGCAGTGAAATTCTTCATATGACTGTCAATGACAAAATAATAATAATAAAAAGAAATCCACACTAACACTCAATTCCTCCATTCCTTAGCAGTATTCCTGATTCCTACATTACTGTGTAAAAGTCTTAGAAATTTACGGTCTTAGAAATCTTACTGTGTAAAAGTACAAATGCTGTTACTGTATATATGCTTATCATGTCTGAATTATTATGTACAAAATCGTTCACTATTTTCAAATATTCCTTAAAATAAACAAACAAAACAAATAAATAAATAACATAACAGAAGAATATTTGCATGCCTGCAAAGAAAGCAAAATATTACATGACAGGAAAGGTTAAACAAACAAACTAAAAACCCTAATGTATACTCCTGGGATTTGCATCAAAATACAAAGGAGTTACCAGAAGAATTCACATTTTCCAGGATTCTCAGTAAAACCTAACAGATGTTCTACTTACACTACTGTGCAAACATTTTAGCAACATTCAAAAGACAAACGATAAGAAAAGCTGCTTTTAAAAGGATTTCTACATGAAAGCAACTTTTATAAAGAGCCCTAAAGAGTAATAAAATAAACACAATGATTATTTGGGGTGAAAACTCTTTGCTTGTAAATAATCGGTGGTGTTTGATTTATCCAGATTTTATTTTTATTTTTATTTTACAATTAAAACAGATGAATGTTTTACTGAGTGTGTCTGAGAATAGGCCAGAGTTCTTGCAAATTCTGGTAAATTCTGGTTAATTTGTTGCACTTGCTTCTTCCTGTTTTCATGCAAAATCCAGGAGCCTATATTAGGTTTTTTGTTCCCATCTGAAAACTGTTCTGTCACGTAATACTGTATGTTGCTTTCTTTACATGCATGCAAGTGTTCTTCTGAAATGTTTCCTTTTTAAGGTGTGTTTGAAATAATAATAATACATGTTACATATAGACATACAGTATATGACATGTTCACTTAGGGTATACTTAAGCTACGTTTACACTGTCAGTTAAATGTGACCCAATTCCGATGTTTTGCTCATATGTGCCACATATCGGATATTTTCAATGTCCGTGTAAACAGGAAAAAAAAGCATGCATTCCAATATTTCGAGATCTGTTTCAGGCCTTCTTCATATGTGGAAATAAATCAGATATAAATCAGATATGTGTTAATGTGATTGTCGTGTAAACAGACAGATCGGATTTTCTGAGGCATTGCGTTCTGTATGTCATTAAAACTGCAACTTCTTCGCGGTTTAATGACGTAATCAGGCACACCGAGGCGCTGCTCATCCCAAACAGATGCGCCAGTGTGCGGTAGCCCGCACCTGTTGCAAGCCACCAGAGAGCGACCCTGACACCGTCTCGCACCCAGACATTCCTCTGAATGGTTGATGACACAATAAATGAAGCATATGCGCAAGCTGCAATGATGGCCCTTTTCCTCCTTTTCCATTTCGCGAACTTTGCATATACCGCAGAGCTAGAATCAAGCATATTTCGCCTTCGTCCATCTTGGCTAGTGTGTAGTGCAAGAACCTCCCTTTAAGTATGTGTGATGCTTCAGACGGTATGGCAAGTGTAAACACTTGAATCGGATATGGGTCATAGTTGAAAGAACGTGTATACAGATGGTCAGAAAAATCAGATATAGGCAACAAATCAGAATTGGGCATCGAGACCTGCAGTGTAAATGGGGCTTTATTTTCATTGCTAACGTTCATTGTTATTTAGACAATAGAGTCTGCATGTTGAGTTATTGTTAGAGGACAGTAAATATGTACTGCTATACAAGCTGCACATCGACACCTCTAAAGTATATCCAATTTTTATTTCTATAGTATTGTCCCTTGAGAACATATAATAAAATGGTTGCAGAAATGTGAGGGGTGTACTCACTTTTGTGAGATAATGTATTTACATTTGTCTTAGGAAAAAATATAAGCAATAATGCATCCATTCATCATCTATACCACTTAGTATGTCCCATCTATACCACTTAGGGCACAAGGGAACGTACAAGCCGGATAACCACAAACGCATGAAACCATGCATGCATGCACACACACACACACACCAGGCAAATTGGAAATGACAATAAACATAGATTGCATGTCTTTGGGAGGAAAACCAGAGTACCCAGAGTACCCTAGCAAACATTTGACATTTGGCCCTTATCCACAGCAACTTACATTATCTCATTACACATACAATATGAACATTATGGGCTTTTAACAGTGGCATCTTGATGGTGCTGGAGTTGAACTTGGTACCTCCCAAGCAGTTATCCAACATCTTAACCACTGAGCTACAGTATCCCTACTCTATGGGAGATAGGGGAACATGCAAACTCCATACAGCAGAGGCATTTCCCAAGTGCAAGGAAACATTGTTGACCACTAAGTCATTGTGTTGCTGTAAGCAATGTATTTCATGTATAGCATGAAAATGGCTATAAACCAATAATGCATATATTGTATGTCCTCAAGTCTATTTAATCCAAGTCTCGTGGTCTTATTTAGTTCCTGCAGTGTAGAGTTTTGCATGTTCTGCTCATTTTCTCACAGAATTTTCTGGTTTCGTTAAAAAAAAAAAAAAAAGCCAGTACTTGGTGACTTTAAATTGCCTATTGGTGTGAGTATGTATATCGATTGTGTCCTATGATAGACTTCTGTTCCATCTACGATGTAGTCATGCTTTCCATCCAGAGTTCCAAGGATCCACTGCTGATTCACACCCGAACCCACTTAGTTTGACAGCACAAAATATGACAAATTGCTCATACTCGTACACTACCAGTTCTTTTGGAGGCCACTTATCATGTGATGGTTTGGTGTTCTATTTCATGAAACCTTCTATCATACTGCTGTATGCCCATTCCCATAAAGATGTGTGTACTATAATGTAGATGATAGGGTAAGGGGTAAGCTCAGAGGTTAAGGAATTGGACTACGCCTCAGAAGATCCCAGGTTCAAATCCCTCAACCAACAAGTTGCCCGTATTGTACATTATATGTGGTAAAATCTAAGAGCATCTCTTACATTCTCAGAAATAGTGCACAGAATAAATATAAAGGGAATGTTAAACCACTAGAGTATGTCTCTTTTTAAGACGAAGTTACTAAATCAGAATGTAGAAAGACTGCATAATCACTGCATGTCACTCAATTCAGTTTAATATATAGTAAAACAGCACTGCTGGCTGTTCAATTTCCCTACCACTCTGTGTGTGTGTGTGTGTGTGTGTGTGTGTGTGTGTGTGTGCGTGCCTGCACTCTCAGATGTCACCAGCAGGCAGAGGGTTTTAGTGTTAAATGCTATCAGTCGACTGCAGTGGTTTGCATTATTAATCATCTCTGTGGAAACTGGCCTCCTCTTCTTTCGGACTTTTAGCCATCTTTCATCCAGCTCCAAACATGTCCGCCTGCTGTTTTATGTTCCTCTCAGTTTATGCATTACATTCCAATTTTAGCAATATGGAGATGGATATGTATCTCAATACAGACTGAGGTGCTCTTCCCAAAGCTTTCTTTGTGCAGATGCTGATTTTATTTAGACATAATCATATATACCTAGAAAATTTTACTACATGGCATTCATAGTGGAGAAAGTATGTATGAGGGTGAGTTATATCAATATTGGTGTATAACACAATAATTTACACTGGGAAAAAAAATGTAAGTTTTTAAGTTTCTTAGCAGAATTTTTGGAGTTTGACTGGGAAAATCATTGTATGTACTAAATTATTTTTACTGGGTTGCTTGAATTTCACCAAATATGCATTAATACGATTCACAAAATATGCATTAACAATAAATGTAAAAAAAAGTAATTGTATATTATTAGGAATCTGGATGGGTTTTAAAATCCATACAGATTCCTAATAATATACAATTACTTTTTTTTTTTTATCATTTATTGTTTTATCATTCATTGGTAATGCATATTTAAGAATATGATTACTGAAACGTTACATGCAAGTTTTATTTTAAACTAAATTATTTTAGCAATTGTAATCTGTCTCTCTGTCTATCTTTCTTTTTTCTAAAATGTATTCTTGAAAAAACTTGTAAACCAAACCAGCCAGTAGCTACAGGGATGAGGGATGAGACTGAGAAAGAAGACAAGCAATTGTGGTAGATCTTATCTAAAGGCTGCTGAATCAACACTAACTCAATCAATGCGGTGACATCCTGGAAACCTTGATTACTGAGACTCAAGCTTCTTTTGAGTGGCTAATTGTGTCTTATCTTTGTATTGTTAATGAGATAATAGCACTTCATGGAAAGCTTATGTCCAGAAGCGTTTGTTCTGGTGTTTACCAGTATGTTAGAGATAATCATTAGTGCCTTTTACACACTCGCACACGCTAAGGTTTTAAGGTTATAAAAAAGATTGAATCTCCCTTAATATCCACTTCAGTGGAATATTAAGCAGACAGATGACAATTAAGGGTTATTTACAACTATAAATTACAGCAGTGAAATCATCACATATTCTGCTTAGGTGTGACATTGTTCAGATTTTAAATCCTTTATACTAGAGGATCTTAAAAGGTGTTTAATAAGATTTGGAGTCGCTGCTTGTCAACAGGCTACGCAAACAACTGCTTGGGGCCCCAGGCAAGTAGGAGGCCCCTGAGGGCTAGCAAACCTATTTATTATTTATATAGTAATGGTGATAGATGCTGGTTAGAAAGGCACCCTGCAAATTGCGACTCTAGAAAATCACCTCTGACTGGAGTGTGTGCATTTTCATGTTAACAGAGCTATTTCTGAACACTTGGGGCTCTAAGCAGAAGCAAATCGTGGGCTTCTTCCTCCAAATCGTGGGCTTCCATCCTATATATAGGATTATTATATTAAACGAGGAAACACATTAATATATAATACCCAAACAAAGATCCTGAACAGGATACTAGATATCAGCTATCTCTAGATCAGATATTTCAAACTCAGATTCTGCCCAGGCCACATCAGCAGTTTTGTGAGACCCAGTTTTGAGGTGTTCTTTTGCTTTTCTATCGTGGCCAGCATTGACATTTTTCAGCGGTTTGTGCTGCACTGGCGTTTCTGTGGAATTGGGCTATGCAGGTTGACCTTTGGACCACATGGGAGTAGGTGAGCCTTGAGTGCCCATGGTTCTGTCACCACAATTACTTAACATATAAGTATCACATTCAAATAGTCTAGGAATGATAGAACATTTTTAGGACCAGAAAATTATTAGGTAATAATGTGCATTATACTGATGATAGTACATTATTATTATTATTATTATTATTATTAAATTATATATTTTTTATCATTAAATTAGTATTATTTTTCATGAAAGCAGTCCTCAGTTTAATATTTTTATTGTATAAATGTGGCAGCGATGAGAAACAGAATTAGCCAGTTGAGATAATGTATACTTCCTGTGACTGACTTAAAGCTGGTAGTCAGAAATACAGTACTGTAAGTTTAAGTACATAGATTATTAGGTGAGAGCTGGTGAAGTAATACCACTGGTAATGTTTATTTATTTAGTTATTTTTAGGGAGTATTGTGTGCGAGTGTTCTTATACGGTTATATGCACAGAAAATCCAGATACATTATTCTATTACAGAATAAAACCTCCTGTCCCACAGTTTATACAGTATATTCCACAATTGAAATTTGCTTATACTTTTATTATGTTTTACTTTACACAGTTTTTCCACTCCAACTGGTTGATGGTCCAACTTCATGGTTGAACAGATATACAGAAGGTGAAACAGCAAACTCTTAGGTGATTCTTTATTAAGGCATGTGATTCTGAACCGCCTAATTGTAAGAAACATGTATCAAAACATACAGTAGGATCCTGGTCAAAGAAGCAGAAATGACAGATATCAGTTAAGGATATGCAGTGCAAGGTAATGATTTGATGCTTCTTGAATACATTTCAATCTAGTTAGAACAAAGGTAAATAAAATGATATTAGCCCCATGTCAGAAACTAATATTGTTTATTAGTGGCAGATTTTTTTTTGTTTCTTGGCCTTAGTTTGTTTTTGTTTCATTGTCCTATTACGCATTTTTATTTAATGTGGTTTTAAAATATGCATGTGTGTGTGTGTGTGTGTGTGTGTGTGTGTGTGTGTGTGAGTGAAAGTGCATGGTGTCTAATGAGACTTTCGCGCTGTACACACATGCACACATACAAACACAATATAAAATATATTTTACACGCACACACATGGTCACAGTGTTATAGTAAACAGTACAAGCGTTCACTGATGTTGATTATACCAGTGACAAACACGCACTAAGACCTAGCAGGGGAGATGATTACCCAAAATTTCGCAGCTCAAGCGAGAGAAAATACGTTGGCTCTGTTGTGATCACATGACGCTCGGCATCAAAACAAGAAGCGCATGCGTGCTACAAGATACTCGGTACTCGTAAACTAAGGCATGTTCGTTTCCAAGTCAAAATTTATTAAAAACCTTTGCTCGTCTTACGGAGCACTCGCAAACCGCTTTACTCGCAATCCGAGGTTCCACTGTATATTTATTTTTTCAGTAAGCACAATTGGTCCTGGACACTGTGACCAGCACCAAAAAAATCATAGTGGAAACTCTGATCTACAGATACGTAATATCTGACTAAAAATGTTTTCCCTTACCCAGCCCAGTTAGGAAAAAAAACATAACCTACTGTATGCCGGTAAAGCCACTATGGTAGAAGCAGCCGAAGGTTAAAAGACCTGTTCTAGTTCTGCACAGAGGCTTTTTAGCAATTTTGGGATTTGAGTTCACCTTTCAGTCACTAGTAGGGATAATCCTGCCTAGGATTCAAGGGCTAAGCCATAGAACCAAATGACTATCATTATTAAAATCATTTGTCTGCTTGATAGAGAGGGCTGCTTTCATGCTCCACAGGTGAGAGAGACCCCATGGGTGAGTGAGATTAGTGGGTCATTAATAAGCAGCAGTGGGTCTCTAATTACACTTCTATTCATCATTCTCTGCCGCCAATTAAATCATTAACACAATTACTTGATAAAGGTTTGATGTCACTGACCTGTAAAATATTTATTAAGGCTACTATTAATAATTTAGGAATTATGTTAATGGAGACTATCCTTGGAAAGTCCTTAACTTTTGTAGGATGACGTGTGTGAGTGAGAGAGAGAGAGAGAGAGAGAGAGAGAGAGAGAGAGAGAAAAGAGGCGAATAATTCTCAGAAAATAAAAGACCATGACTTAACAGGCGACTCTTTGAATAAGACCCTATTATCATACACCAAGATGGGATAATTTCACTCAAAGTGAGATTTGCTGAAATACATAAATGTGCTATGGAAGAAGAAGAATAATTGTGCACTTTAAGTGCTGTGTTTTCTCATCTCCTCAAGAGGGATAATAGATACATAAGACTCTATACATTTTTAATTGTAGCAGATATAAAAAAAAGCAGAAAGAAATACCTTCTCACTAGATGTGAGTAATAACATTGATATTCTTTTTTGCTGCATTAATATAAAGAATAGTACCCCTGTGCCAGTAATAATAACCAAACATAAATATTAAGAATTGATGATTGTGGACTCGCACCTCCAGGGTCAAGAGTTTGATTCCTGCCTCAGGTCTATGCACTTGGAGTTTGATTGGTCTCCACATTCTTGGTGGGTTTCCTTCGGGTACTCCAAAGACATGGGCTAACAGGTGGGATAGGATCCAGGCCTACTGTGACCCTGTACAGGAAAAGCAGCATAGAGAGTGAATGATTTGTTTTGTGAATTGAGTGTGAGAATTGTTATAATAAGTCTGTGAGGTATGAGAAGTTTTAATCATTTTAGTGATTCAGTTCTTTGAATCTCGATCATCAAAACGAACGAATCTTTTTTTGAGTTATTTAGTTCATTTCGTTCTTTTGATCAGAAATAAAATAAAATGTTACATTTTCAATAAACAGACCCTCAACACGTCTACATACACAAATTTTGGCTATAGTTTCAGTAATGACAATCTTACAATGCAGCTAAGGACATATTATAATAAACAGAATGAGCAGCTCACCATCATATCTTCTGGTCCAAAATCATTCATTCTTTTAAATCTATTGCACTGCATAGCATCTATAACAAAAGAATCACGTAACAAAAGAATGAATGACTAGGAGTAGAAGACTCATTCAGAAGAACCATTCAATTCTGTTTCCTGTGTACTGCACTGCATATGGTCTATGGGAGTCACATGACAAAAGAACGAACGATTCGGACCAAAAGACTCAAAGGTAACTACTCATTTCTGTTTCATGTACATAACCTACGGCAGTGTTGCGATGCTTTGCGCATGCGCGCCCAGTAGAAAATTAACGAATTACTCTCCGAGGCCACTCGTTCTTCTGAGTCACGTCTTCTGAGACTCATTCAAAAAGAACAAATCGTTCATGAACGACCTATCACTAGTGTTTATCCTGTGATGAATTAGTACCCCGTCCAGGGTGCCTTGTCTCCTGGGATAGGCCCTGCGATGCGGTGCAGGATATGTGGTATAGAAGATGAATGAATGAATTGCTGACAGGCTTTTTAGTAGATTCCATTACCTTCGGGCATGGCTGTGTTAAGCCTTTCGCATACATTTAATACAAATACTTTTCCTGTTGTTAGTCAGGCATAATATGCAGTAGGTAGTGTTGTGCATGTTCTCTCTTCATCTGGTTTCCTCCCTTCTGCTGAAAAAAGATCAAATGCCTGTCTGTGTGAATGTGCAAGGTGCTCTGAGATGGACTGGTCCAAAGTGTAGATGTGTTCTCACCTCACCTCCAGAGTTAATGGCACAAGCTTTCAGATTCACTGCAACACTGTCCAAGATACAGTGCTTACTTAAAGTGAGTGAAATTATTTTACAGGTAATTTTTCCCCATACATTGTCTAAGTGAACATATTTATAAAATGTCTGACGCTACATCAAATTTTCCCTAAAAAATATGCCATGCTTTTTAAAAAAATTAATCTCTTAATACTTTTTTGTTATTTTTTACAGATTAGAGAGATGGGAAACAAAATAAATTGATGTGACAGTCTGCATATAAATAATGAATGGATTTGGGTTATCTCATGATAAGAGGCTCTTTTTCTTCTCTGTACACTGGAATATGAATGAGCCTTGTTAAAATTATCCTTCATAATCCAGTATCTACTGCTGCTTTCTCTCTCTCTCTCTCTCTCTCTCTCTCTCTCTCTCTCTCTCTCTCTAAGATTCTGGGAAATGATAATGTCAGCAGGAAGCAGTGGTAACAGCTCCAGATCGATATCCTGCTAATAACTGCACCATCTGACTAAACCTCTTCCTACACACGACCTCAGTCCAGATCATAGAAGCGTGCATGCCACATTACAAATGATTAATATTTATGGAAATGGATTACATTATTACAAAATCGCAAATATGGCTTAATAAGCACGATATCTCATGTCTTTTGTGAAAAACAATCATATCAAATCATATTTGCTTTAAGAGATGAATACTATGGGCCTTTCTTATTATTTACACATGAGCAATCAAAAGAAGGGATATCGATATTTAAAATAAATTGATGCATTATAGGGTATTTTGTTTTTTGCTGTAACTATTTGTCAGAGATGGATATTTGGAACCCCTAATAAAATTTTCTGTGACAAAGAATTTGAGTTATAGTATCACTAAAGGCAGTTCCAACACCTACTCTTCTTCTGAAAGCATTCTTTATCGGGTTTGGTGCTCTGTGAACCACTTTAGACATTACGCTTTATTTATCAATGTTGTAGGAGAGTTGTGCGTAAATTATTGCATAAGAACCAAGTTTCAGAAAAGCTGATTTTCTTCATGCTTGTTTACTTTTTTTTTTGGATTTTTCCCCGATTTTCTCCCGTGATTTAGTTGTGTCCAATTCCTCCCCGTCACTAGGGGGCTCCCACATTAAGGCTACTACTACCACTCAGTCGGGAGGGCAGAAGACTATCACGTGTTTCCTCCGAACCACGTGACGCCAGCCGACCGCATCTTTTCGAACTGCTCGCTCACGCACCGTTGGGGGCGGCGTAACACACTCGGAGGACAGCGCTATCCGCTCGCGTGAGCTCACAGACGCCCCTGACTGGCTGTAGAGCCGCGATTAATGTGGGAGCAATAAGTACCTCTCATCCCTCCCCTCTGAGAGAGCTCGGCCAATCAGCTCTCTCTAGACTTCCGGCTGCGAGAGGTTACAGCATCACCCGGGATTCGAACTGGCGATCTCCGGATGATAGGGCGAGCGCTTTACCACTGCGCCACTCGGAGGCCCATGCTTGTTTACTTTTAAATGAACCAGACACATGCACAGCTGATGTGCAATTAGTGATGCCCACAAAAGTCCATAAAAGGCAAATCTCACTGCACTGATGATTAAATAGCTAAAAAGACACTCTCAGTAGAAGTAAAAGTGGCTTAAGACCTATGTCTATGCCAATAAAAGCATATGAGGAGTTTTCAAGTTAAACTGGGACTTGTGATAAAATTTCTAATGAATAATGAAAAAAGGGATAAAGCAATTTAACACTTACAGAATATTTCAAGCATAGAATGGCGAAGAGACATTTAGCTGCATAAAATATTTGAATGGCACAAATGTTTTAAAGAAGGCTGTGGGAACTGTATACACAATCATTTACGAACACCACTTGCACATTACAGGAACTCGAGGGCATTGGTGACTCAGTGGTAGGTTTCTCGCCTATCATGCGAAAGGCATGGGTTCGATTCCCATCCAATTTTCAAACCCCCAGCCACTGGATGAAGAAAAGCCAAGATAAAATGTGAGGGTTGCGTCAGGAGGGACATCCAGCGTAAAACCTGTGACAAGTTATTGTGTAGATCACATGGTCTGGCTGTAGTGACCCCTCGATGGGTATAACGAATGATCTTAAAAAAATTTTTTTTAGCTGACATGGCATTACAGAAATATGGTTTGGCAAATTTGTATCTGATTTATAGACAAACTTTCATCTTCTAAAAATAAAAATCAGCCCAATCTTTAAATCATTAGAGGCACTTTGTTTATGGCATGTACTTTGTGTTCTGTTCATACTGTATCAGTTCTTTTGTAATGATTGTAACAACCTTTTATTTATTTTATTTTAAGTCTATAGGCTAGCTCGGTCTCAATTTTTTCTATATTTTTAACTAATGGCAGTAATATAAAAGGACTGTTTTTTTTTTTTTTTCATTTTGTCTTTGACCTATCGATCCGGCATACAGATGTGTTTTTGATAGAGACACCAAAGCACTTGTGTAAGTCCCGATGGATAAGGCTGGTTGCTATAGTAAATGCTGTAATAAACAATAGAAATAAGCAATTTTAACTCCACAGTATATTCTGTACATAAAAGGGCAGTCCATGCACATATGATTTGAAGCTGATCAAGGATTATCATTAATTAGTCTTCTTATACGTAAATTTGTAGTGTCTTAGGAGCAAAAGTAGGATTTGAAAGTTTACTTAAACAACAGGCCTAAGTAAACTCCATACATACTGTAGGCCTAGTTTTTGCAACATTTACAAGTAAATCCGTATATATCCAGCTCAGGCTGAATGTGTCCATTATAATGGGCATTGCATGCTATAAACATCATTAAAAATATGCACATTAAAAATATTAAGAGAATATGCGAAATGTCTACAGCCCCAGCAATTATTGTTTTTTTTTAAAGAAGCCTGTAAGAGGAAGCAAAACAACACCCAACAAAACCCACAGGAATTAAAAGTAATTGTAATTTTATACTTTTTTTTCCCCCCGTGTAGTAAATTATTAAAGAATACAAATAAACAGTATAGGGGTCAATGAAGGGATATGTGAAAAAAAATGCATAAATAATAAATGATATCCCACTGTTACTTATTTCTTTTTATGATACTTTCAGAAAACATATTAGGAGGGAAATATATTAAATTGGAAATATTGTCATTTAAATTGTTAATTATTTGTTGCATTCCAATTTTACCACCAACACAGAAAAAAGGAGAAGTAACAATAAAAGTCCATATTAATCTCTGTGGCATATTTCAAACAATATTGTTAATTTTCATTTTGAAAATCTATTTTACTGTGGACTGATATGGTCACGGAAAAAATAAAGTACACCGATGCCACTGTTATGTCTTTTATTATATTTAACAACCCACACAGGTGGCACAGTGGCTTAGTACTTAGCACTGTTGCCTTGCGCCTGCAGGGTCCGGGTTCAGTTCCCGTCTTGGGTCTGAGCTTGCATGTTCACTCTAAAGGTTTCCTCCAGGTACTCTGGTTTCCTCCCACAGTCCAAAGACATGCAGATTAGGCTAATTGCCATTGGCATTCCCAAACTGCCCATAGTGTGTGAATGAGTGTGTGAGAGTCTGTTTATGTGTGTGTGCCCTGCGATGGATTGGCACCCTATCCATGGTGTACCCTGCTTTGTGCCATAAGTCTTCTGTTGGGTTAGGCTCCAGGCCCAACGTGACCCTGTATACAGGATAAAGCGGTATAGATGATGAGTGAGTGAAAGTCAGTACCCCACACACACAATATATTTTGATATGTTGTCATTTTGACCCCGAAAAAGTAAACCAGCATTCAGTAACCAGATGGGGGAAAAATAAGTCTACCCACATCCACAATCAATAAGAGAGTAATTAGCATCCAGACGTTACTAATGAAATCCACAGGATTACTTAATCATTAAGAAGTATACAAATGTACAACTACAAATACTTCATTACACTTAATCACTTCACAAACACAATTTTAGTAAAACAATATTACATCACTTTTAGTCAGTTTTATTCTCATCTCCTCCATGTACACTCACACACACACACGCACGCACACACACACACACACACACACACACACACACACACACACACACACACACACACACACACACACACACACACACACACACGCACGCACACACACGCACGCACACGCACGCACACGCACGCGCACACACACATGCACGCACACACAGTCAGCAAAAGTTAAGTCAGAAAAGTACTTACTATGTATGTCTTAGGCATCCTCAGAGATGAGTGGTACACAAGTTTAAGCTGATATTTTGATTGTGCCTTACAGATTCCACAAATCCCCTGCCTGCAGTCCACATCTCTGAAGTTTGCCATTACTTCCGAGGTGTGGCAACAACAGCTGAGCAATGCTGCTCCTTAGAATCATGAGCTTATGTCCAGTGTGTAACTGAAACATACCTCTGTGTTTGGGAAACTACTCCATGTGTGCATTGTGTCTGTAGTTATGTCTAGACCTGTGCATATCATCGATATTAGTTAAACTTTGTGTGTTTAGCTTAACCCTGAATACTCAACTCTGAATAGCCGAACAGACTTACTGATAAGATTTGATTGATACAAATTAGAGATACTAGTGCTTTAGCTCTTTACGCTCCAACTGATAAGACCAGATCAATAGCAAGAATTAGCGAGAGAGAGAGAGAGAGAGAGAGAGAGAGACGGGAAAAAGTGAGAGAGAAAAGAGAGAGATGGGAAAAGTAAACACTAAGATGCTGAGAATAAGGAAGTGGTTTTATGTACTATGGGTAGTTGTGTAAGAGGCAGAGGCGTTGGCAGACTCCCTTAGTGTGTGCTCTAATCAGGTTTAGAAGATTGACCTGAGACAAAACTCTGAAGTTCAGCAAGGCCGGGATAGGGTACCGGTTATTTCCAGTGAGTGATGCCTGCAGGGCTACAGAGCACCACAGATGAAAATACCGAGATTCACTACACAAAAGGTGCCATCAGTTAAAAAAAAAAAGTGCATCACAAAACATTTTATACACAGAGCTGTACAGGTCTGCACACACTACATTCACAGAAGCATCCGTAGAATAAACAAGATATTATAACTGTGCAGAGTTGAGCCGACCAACTGGGTAAATTGCATCCGATCAATTGAAAGTGTGAGAGTTTCTCCTCCGAGTGAGATTTAAAGTCTCAACAGGACTTCAGGATAAGCAGCGCTACTGAGTCACAGTGGAAACATTCCATCTCCATCTTCTGCTGCTTGCAGGCCCCCGCAGCCTGCCGGGGCAATACCGCTTATTAAATTATCATAAAAGCCTGGCGCTCAATAAAAAGAGCTCGCTAGCCCTAATGGCCTGCAATTTTTATTTCTCAAATGAAGTTATGGCCAATAGGAAACCTACGACCCTTACATGCCCTCACTCATGCTTTCTTCCTTTCACCTCTCTCTTCATTAAGAGGATGTGCAGAACAGACAGGCCAGGGATCCACAAATATCATAGAGAAGGAGTCTGATTATAATTAATAAGCACAATGCAGCAGAGAGAGAGAGAGAGAGAGAGAGAGAGAGAGAGGGAGGGAGTGTGTGTGGTAGAGACAATCATAAGCTATATTTATATTTCTTAGGGTACTTAATTATGTTATATTTTAGTATTTTTTGTTCCCTATATACAGTAGTAAGAATACAATGTATTCTCCATGTAAACTGTTAATAGATTAACAAATTCAGCACTTAAAAAGCCAATATTTTATTATATCGGATGGACGTTCAAGTCAAACCCGGAATTTTGATGACATTTCTTGTGAATGAAGGTGTAAAAACAATTGACATTTTCAAGCACAGAGTTCAAGCACAGAATGGTGAAGGCTGCAGTAAAACAATTCCAACGGTGCAAAAGTTTTAAAGAAGGCCGTATGTCTTTAAATGACAATCCCGGCAGGTGTGGCTCGGAGCCCAGTGCAGTCATTCCCGTCCATATTCAGCAAGTGAAACGCCTGATCCTTAAAAAACAATGGATAACCTGTTGTCAACTTATGGAAAAGAGGCACCTGTCTGTGGGAACTGTAAACACAATCATTCACGAACACCATTATGGTATTACAGGAACTTGGCTGAAAATTATTGCCACGTCCCCCGTACAGTCCTGACCTTGCTCTAAACAATTGGGGCAATAAAGTTGTTCCTGGGAGGACAACGTTTCAGATGTGAACTACGCAGTCTGACCATGGCTCTGGCGTTCTGAGAAAGTCTTTTTCTTTATGGTATACAAGCACTAGTGTAATGCTGAGCTAAGTTAATCATTCTGCACAACAAAAAGTCCGGGCTTTACCTGGACAATGCACTTGGACAGAATAACAGTACCTGTAAAGTTTTAAATCTAGAGATAATTTAAGTAGCGAATAAATTGAGGTATTAATTAAACCTTGGTCACAAATATTCTTACGAATGACGTTTGTACGAATCTCCCTGTTCCTCACCTTAAAGTTACCTTAGGACCTTCCGACAGCCTACATAAGTCGATGTTACGGAAATTTTTGTCATAAGGTGGTTGTATGGCACCTTATATGTGCAACTTATAGCACTCTCAAGTAGTTGGTAGGATCATCTCCTGTCTGTCGGCACATTTCGTCATGATATATAAAGTGGCGGCTATCCACTCTGTCTGGTGCTAAAAATTCACTGATGCACAGAATGTGGGTGGATGTCATTTGACCTATGAACAACTTAATTTGTTCTTGCGGTATACCTCCAGCCACCGTAATATACGGGCTTCTGGAAATGTCTTCTGAATCTAAATGATCCACCAACATAGTACATTGTTGTTAGGTTGTTCTGCAGGCACTGCTAAAGTGGGTCTACGAAGAGTAGATTTCATGCCGTGTTTGGAGAAAACCTTGGATAAGACCATCAATCTGGCCACGAACTTATGACCAGGCTACAAGCGCTGGATTCTTATAATCAAAATCGCCTAAAGAAGACCATAGTAAATGCTCGAAAAATCTTTTGTATAGTGTTAACAGCTGTTCGTATGGGTGCATTTTGTTATTCTGCACAAAAAGTGCATCTAAAGTCCTTGAATGTCCATCATAATAGAATAGAATAGAATATCCAGTGGAATATAGTGTTCCACAGGACGAGCAAAGATTTTTAATACATTTTGACTTGAAAAATTAGCAAGTCTTGGTTTACGAGTACCGAGTATCATGTAGCACGCATGCGCTTCTTGTTTTGACGAAATTGTGGGTAATCGTCTCCCCTGCTGGATCTTAGTGCTTGTCTCTTATTGGTATAATCAACATCTGTGCACGCATGTACTGTTTACTATAACACTGTGACCACGTGTGTGTGCGTAAAACACATTTTATTTTGTGTTTGTATGAGTAATGGTTAGCACTGTGGGCTCACACCTAAAGGGTTGAGGGTTTTTTCCACCTCCGGTTTGTGTGGGTGGAGTTTACTTAGTGGGTTTCCCGTGGATAATTTTCCTCCCAAAGACACGAAGTTTAGGCTCTTTGGCATTTCCAAATTGCCCATAGTGTGTGAGTGTCTATGGTGTGACTGTGGTGTGCCCCATCCAGGGTGTATCCCGCTTAATGCCCAGACTCCCCTCGGTTAGGATCCAGGAACATAGGGGCCCTGTGTCATAAAAGGGTGGAATGCAGGCATGGTGTGATTGCAGACTTTACTTAATGGAACAAACAAACACAAAAAAGTGGCTAATAATCCAAACAATGATGAACCAAACAGAAATTCTTAGGACGTTCCAGCAAACATAACTGATGTGAAACTACATGACTGAACCAATTGCTATTTATACACACACACACACACATTTATATAAGCAAGTTAGTTATGATGACAATCAGAACATGTGACTGAAGTGCACTCTGGGAAATAAAATCCAAAACGAAGTTCAAAACAAAACCAAGTCCATGTGTGCAATGTGCCATCCAGGAGTTATCCCTGACAGCTTGTATAAGAAAAGTGGTATAGAGAATGAGTGAGTAATAGTGAGTATAATAAAATATATTACATTAATTGATTATTTTTTTTTATAGAAATAGCTTTATGAGCATCTCCACAATAAATAACATTGTTTAAATCCTCAAGCAGTGGTGTAAATACACAGAAATACACACGTGAATCTTTATAGTGTGTCTGTCACAAAATGTGTGCGTGTTTGTGAGTGTTTTGTTACAGCATGTGTGAACATTTTTTTTTAGCTACATCCCCACAAGGATAGATGGATTTGACAGTTTTGCCTGGCTAGTGCTGATGAGGAAAACAGCTTTTTTCACCAAAATGTTTCCTTTTGATTTCTGGAGATAAGTTTAGATTTCAGATGATAGTAGATAATAAGACAAAGTGAGTATGCGCGTGTCTGAGAGAGAGGGACAGAGAGAGAAAGAGAGAGAGAGAGAGTAAATGTGAGAATGGCTCTCCAATGTGTATGATTCTTTGTGTGTGTGTGTGTGTGCACGCATCTGTCAGCTTTCTGCAGACTGACATTGAAGCCTGGGTCGATATCCAATCACCTGCATCTCTCAGCAACAGTACACACAATCGTACACATTCCTGATAAAATCGTGCACGCAATCAACTTTTTTCAAAAAGTCCAAACACAGCTAGGAACAGTTATTCCTCTTACAAAATGCACATGTATATTCTTTCCTAAAGGAGAATAAGCATAAGCATAAAATATCAAGAGCTCAGATTGAGTATGCTTATTTTTCACTATTGGAAGCTGTCTATAATTTCTTTCTTTCTCTTTCTTTCTTTCTTTCTTTCTTTCTTTCTATGTTACAGTTTGTGTGAGCATCTCTGCAACAGTGACATTTTGCATTTCTCAGTCTTTGACCCTGTATTCAGCTCCTCCTTTAGACAGAAATACTGAAATCTTTTGCTGAATTACACCACAGATTCAGCCACTGCTGAGAGAGAGAGAGAGAGAGAGAGAGAGAGAGAGAGAGAGAGAGACTTTAAAATCCGATAAAATAAGGTATTATACAGTGCTGTGAGGTTGAACAACTTGTGGCTTATTTATTACACCACTGCTATAATTTGCTCCACCTGAATTAAATATTTTATAGGCAGTTACAGTGAATGTCCTATTTCCTTTGACTGATGCTATTCATTTTTTTTTATACTCACATTTGTCAGTCAGGTATCACTGAGGAAATAATCTTATTCAGAGCCAGTTGTGCACGGTCACACCTCCGCCTATTGGTTAGCTCATTTTAGGATCTGGAAGGTCGACTAATATCATTCCAAAGCAATAGAAAGAAGAATACATTAACTGAGCTACACTTTATATTTCGACTCGCTATAGTTTGAAATACAAAAACCAGCCACATTATATGTTCACCTGGACATTAATGCAATTATCTAGTGCAAGCGAATTTGCGACTATTATGCAGATGCAGGTGAAGAACTTTGGTTAATGTTCACATCAAAGCTGAGAAAGGAAAAAAAGGTTAATTAAACCAGTGCATGGTAGTGTGGGCCAGAGGTGCAACTTTGATTATTTTGGAACCTCCCTCTGGGGTTTACGCAGAATGGTGCGCAAAAACAAAAAAGACATCTAGTGAATGACGGTAATGCCTTTTCCATTAGGGAGGTCAGAATGGTCCAGGCTGATTGGAAAGCTATGGTAACTCAAAGAACCACTTTTTACAACCATGATGTGAACCTTACACCATGCTGAACAGCAGATCATGTTGAATCTAAAGCTACAGAGAGTGAGCCAAATATCAGGCCAATTGAACTGGCCAAATATCAGGTAGCATTTTTGTTTTTTTGTTGGAGATAGCATCTCATTCTGCTGTGTAATGTAAATCTTAATTGGAGCTTTGATATTACCATGGTTGCTGAGCATAGAAACATTTGCTGCTTCTATTTATGAAATGAAGCAAAGGAAACTCCCAAACCTGCTAAAGTCAGTTAAAGATTCAATAAGTTCAAAATAGTGCATTAATGATCTTAAAGGTTCAAGACCCCTTTGGGCAGGAAGTCAATAGGAATACTGGACAGTCCAGGTAAGCCAAGCCATATGCTAGAAGAGGGGAGGAACTTAATGTTGACTTATTAAGTGCATAATGGACAGAGGCAGCACCAGTAATCATGCTTTGGCTGATTGATCAGCACAACTGTGTGATCGATGGTCTGCGTTCGGGCATTTCACTCTCAGGTGTATCGTAATCAGTCTCAGTAATTAAAAGCCATTGATGGAGGTAAGGAGGGGTCTTGCCCTGATGCAGGGAACCACACCAAACTGTGTCATGCAAGCACTTGTCTATCTAGATAGTTCTTCAAAGCAGTGTTAGTTATACACTCCCAACTGTTTGCATGTATTATGTCTGCTGTTATGTCTGGTTATGTTTGCTGTTCAGTTCTAAAATGATTGGTGAGAAGCAATTTATTAATCAACAAAGGATCTGAAACTAATATCAGCCATAATTGAAATCACAGGTTAATATTAAGTTTAATTCCTGCCTCAGGTCTGGTGTGTGTGGAGCTTACAAATTCTCCCCATGCTTGGTGGGTTTCCTCTGGGCACTCTGGTTTCTGCAAGTCCAAGACATGCAGATTAGGCTAATTGGCGTTTCCCTATTTCCTCAAAATGTGTGTGAGTGAATGTGTGTGCGTGTGCACGCACTGGAAAGGATTATCACCCTGTCCAAGCTTTACCCCACCTTTCGCGCTAAGTCTCCTGGGATAGGCTCGTGACTCAGTGTTCAGGATAAGTGGTATAGAAGACCAATGAATTCATGAAAAAAAAAAAAAACTAATTTACAGAGACTTGTATAGCAGACACACCACATAATCTAGGCCTGATATTAAATTGGTTAAAATAAAGGATTTGAAATGTAGAGAAGATAATCGATATGAGTGATATGGTTAGGTCTTCTGTTTTAATTTTTTTTAATTATTAATAAACATCATGGAAAGAATAAGTTGTTCCATATTTTTTTCCAAGGTATTGTTTTTATTTAATTAATTATGTTTTTCATTAACATGACAAACTGTTTCTTAGTGTTGAATATCTGTTATAAGTGTATTGGATTCCCCACAAATAGAAAACAATAACAAAAAAAAATACAATATGCAATTAAAAAAAAAAAAAAAGTGTATGTGCTATTAATGGCCAGAGGTGGCTAGAGTAGGAGTAGCTGTACTTCAAAATAATTTTACTCAAGTAGAAGTAAAAAGTAGTCATCCAAAATATTATTCAAGTAAGAGTAACTGCTTCAATCGTAATGGCCGATTAAATTTTTTTTTAGAAATTATAATAATTGTGTATAAGGGGCAATATTCTGTGAAAAGACTACTCAAGTACTGAGTAACTGTTTCAATCGTATTGTCCGATTTTTTTAATTTTTTTTTTAGAAATTATAATAATTATACTGTGCATGTTTATGTATAAAATATAATTATAATAATTATATATGCCAACATTGCAACATTCAATGAAACAACTAAAACGTTTCCTCAGGTTAGAAGTCGTGTTTGTATATGCTGAACAATACATTTTAAGTGATAACAGTGACTCTGCTTTATGTCATGTGGCATCATTCCACACTTCTGTTGTTGATAATTTCCCTCTGATGTCATGCGTAATTTGCTTTTTGTTACTTCCATTAGAGTGGATATTTTATAGTAAAACAAACCTGATTTCATAGAAAGTTTTTATGCAAATCAGACCAAACGTGTCTGACATGGTTGGTATGAATGCTATTCCCATTCCAGGCCTAATCATAATCTTTGTTACCTTTCATACAAATTGAGTTGTGTGAGAAATTTGCAAGCACGAGATCTTGTTGATTGCAGCCAACCTTTTGTAGCCAAACACATTTTCTTGTTATTTTCCAGCTGCTCTGCTAAGCTTGAATGCACACACACACACACACACACACACACACACACACACACACACACACACACACACACACACACACACACACACACACACACACACACACATTTTTAACTCTATTGCATAATGCAATAGAGTGGTGCTCCTGTGACCAATAATGTCATTTTGGGACCATACCTCATGAATTTTAAGAGGTTAATCGTCTTTTTCACTCTCTGGGGGGAACACTTTGCCAAAATGATTTTCTTCCAACTTCGCAGGTGTAAGGGGTGTGTCATGTTAATGGTGTGAATGGTTTTTGCAGTATTTACAAAAACGTCTTTGAGTTCTGTGACTGTTCTCTCTTTCTTTAATCCTGAAGTCACTCTGCATCTATTTACAGCTCCTCTCATGCTGGGTGCTCTTAATTAATCCAAGATTGCAAAAATTAATTTAACTGCAGGGTAGCTAATCAATATCCATGTCCTAAGTCCATTAAATATCTGTCTGTCTCTGTCTCTGGCACACCCTCTGGATTTACAAGTTGATTTTCTCACCAATTAATCATAAAACCCCTTTTACATCCTTTAACCGAGGTCAATTGAATCAATGGACTCATTATGAGAAGAAAGCTCCCACAATCACATGCAAGAAGATGCAAGGCCTGACAGAAACCTACACACAGGGTAAGGAGCACAGGCCTGTCTATTCCTGTTTGTCTGCTGTAAATTTGCCTAAACTGCTGGTTAGTAAATGTGATAAATGAATTACAAGCATGAATGAGCGCACAAATATATTCCGAGGATGAAGGGGCTGTTACAGTTCACAGTTCAACAACATGACAGTGGTAGACAAACCTTGCCTAGTGCCCCTCCCGACACACACAATCTTAAAGGATAACAGCAATTTGAGAATTCAGATGGCAAGAAGCATCTCTGCTGGAACCTTGTAACAAACCAAAGGCAAGCCTTGTGCTTTAATTTCCACTCTGTCACCACACACTTACATGCAAGAAAGGAGCAAATGAAAATAGAAGCAACATGATCTGTTACGTCCTCTTCGTACAAGGCAATAAGTACAAGGATATTTTTTCATTTATTCCCCCACTCACTGGCCTCACAGATATTCATAGTAACATATTAGTTTTGGTCAAAAAATAACATTTAGGTAGGGGTCTGAAATATGGTACGGCTGCTCTTGAAGCTTAGAAATACAGTACTTTTATTTATATATTCTTTTGAAAGATTGACCTCCAGCACATTGGGTTTTAAATGGTATTTAAAAGATAAAAGGCTGTACTGGGAGTCTTTTAGTGTCTTTCAATGCCCAAGGAACATTGTGTGAAATATTATAATTTTTGTATATTACCAAATTTGAGTGCTATCCTAGCAGTGTTTTAATCAAAAATAAACAAATACATCCACCAATGAATCTACCAGTCAGTGAACAGTCAAGACAAGTCAAATATTCCACTGAGCATATTTGATTGACAATCCTACTGTACAGTATATCCAAGACTAACAGTTTGCTATGCTGCTTAAGCAAAAATAAAATCAGAGGTCCAACAAGACTGTTTGAACGTTCACTAGCAGCCTAGAAACGTTTCTCAGTGGGAATCTACAACAAAGGGTTTTTCCTTAAAAAAAAAAAATCAAAGGAGAATTTTTTTTTTTTTTGAAGAAGAAGTTAAATCATTATCACCCATTCTCTGCTTTCTACTGTTACCTGTTACCTAGCAATGTGAGCATTTGGATGAATGTGATACGTGAAAGAGAAACCACTTCAAATTTGTGACCCAAGTTTTGGACCACCCACTTCAAAGGCATTAAAAAAACAACAATAAGGGTTGTATCTTACCTTCCAAAAGATATATATTAACCTTAATTAATATTAGGGCTTTGAAGTTCCTCATAGAATTTTCACAAGGTGCGCAATGTTAACCTAACGAAACCTGATAATGATAGCATGTATGTAGATTCATGTGAAGTTCTGTCAAAATAAGTTTAACATGGGGAAAAATGCTCAGAACAGAAATTAAAATAAATACAAACGGTTTTGTAACTTTTAAATATGAATAAATTTGTCTCTTTGCTCAGGTATGTCAACTTAACTTGCAAAGTGAAAAAAAAATCACAAACTTTATATCTGACACGTCTTGACATATGAATGAAATCATTCTGACTAGAGATTGTCATGCACCCTGATCTGAAAAGATGAGCATTTACATTCATGAAGCATTTTATCAAAATATAACCTTTTCTTTTTGCTAAAGTTCTAGCTACTGTGATGTGTTTAAGCTGCTAGGAATATAACAGATGTTTTTTTTTTTTTAAATCCAATGTTTAGGTTCGGAATAGGCTCCCATTCATTTCTGATAAATTCTGCCCTCTGTGTTATGCTTGGTTACAAGACTTCAGTCTCATCGATGATTGTTAGATTTTTTACTAGGTATGAAATAAGGAGTCAATCAGTGCCCCATCATCAGCCAGAGTCCCAGAGAATGAAAATAAACACAGGTGGATGGGAGATGTTCTGACACTTTACAATGAAGTGTTTACATGGCTAATATTTACCTACTGAGCAAAATATCAAATATCAAAATATCTTCATCAACTGTATACAAGCAACTGGTGACAGAATCATGGGCACCCAAGGCTCATTTATGTTTGTGGGGACCAAGGGCCAGCCCATCTGGCCTGATCCCACATAAAAGGCAGAAAAATATCGCCGGAAATCACCTCCTAGTAACAGAAAGCCAGCAGAACACCCAGTGTTTATAACCCACTGCACAAGGCCTGGCAGGCAAAGAGCCCAAGGCCCCAGACCCGGCTGCCAAATTCCCTTGGTCCCATTCCATACAAGCACCCATGGGATGCTCCAGACAAACACGTCCAATCCCTAGAGGCCCGACCTTGCATCCCACAGACACTCTCAGAGGCCTTGTGAAGTCATGTTTGGAGAAGCCAGAGCTGCTCTGGGAGCACAAGGAGAACCCACACAATGTTTTGTGTTGTACTGACATGTCTAATCGGTGTATTTGAATTCACTGTGTTTATACATTATGTTTAAGTGAATAAAAAAAATACATGCATGTACTCTATGGTAAACATTTTATTTACTTATAAAATCAAAAGCATACAAATCTACAGAAATATCCTCATACCTCCAAGGGTTAAATAAAGTGCTGTTGTTTCTAGTTGTGGCATTTACATCTGCAGTCTCTCAGAATGAGGCAACCAGAAATGTCAATATCTATAAAGCAGGCCTTCATGAGTTTCATTGGATGTTTTCATCAATACCTTTCTCAGTCTGCCTCCCCAAAACCCAGCTTTTCCCCCCAAAGAGATGCTTCAGATGTAGAGTGATGTGTAGACCTTTTAAACCTCTGAGGTGGCTCTCTATGGAACAAAGGTTTGAACAGTAGAAATCTATCAATCAGTTTCCCCTGTGTGATTCAGCAGGCTAAAATGTGATTTAAAGATGTCTGAACGTCCGCGACACCTGATAACATCTTCAGCAATGGCATTTAGACTATACTCAGACAACACGACTCCACGGAAAGAAATCCACATCTTAACCCTTCCATACCACACATTACCCCCCCCCCCCCTCTCTCTCTCACACACACAAATTATGTCAGATGTACTGTATGCTAGATACAATACAATACTCTGTTTAAAAGAGGGACTGAAAACCTACACTGATGACATACATATGTGATACTTACAGTATGGCCTGATACTGTATCTGTTTTTCTTCCTTGAACCCACAGCAGTTACATAGCAATTACATTCTTCACCCCAAAAGGTTGTTTAAGATGTTATCAAGCTCATTAACATCTAATAAATTCTTTGGGATTTGTCACTTTAATGATGTGAAATTTTGTACAAATGAAAAACAAATCTCAACTTAAACTTTTTGGGTGATGCATTTTTACTAAATATACTTTATGAAATATGTAAAAGTCTGGAAAAAAATTAAGCAGACCTAAATAACTACATTTATTACAACAATTGAGTAAATGTAATGAAAATCACAAGTCAATATCGTCACCTTTGTAGGATAAAGGGCGAGGCATAGGTGCACAGGTTAAGACTTAAAATGTTTTAATAAAGAAAAGCAAACAAACTAAACATAAACGAGCTAAATAAAAATCTATAACATGACACATGAAACAAAACAGGCTAATCCAACAACAGAAATCAGCAGTTTAACACATGGGATAACAAGAACAGAGCTGAAAACAAAGCAGCTCAACAGTGTAACTAAACAGATTAACACAGAACAGAACAGATGCAAGACAAAGGAGTGAAATAAGTCTATTAATAAGGAAACTAATTAGCCACCTCGGTTCAGGTCAGTGTCCCCCGTCACCTGACCAAAGTGCATTTTTGGGAATACCTGACAGCTCCCCCACCAAAGGCGCTACTCGTGTGTTGGGCTTCCTAGCGCAGAAGATGTGAATCATGACTTTTGGGCAGGGTGGAGGGGAAGGCAGGTCCTCGAACCCTGGCAGACTAAGCAAACCAGGTATTTCCCATCTCAGGAGGCGGGGCAGAGACCAGGTCGCCCGAGGCCGGGCAGTGGAGTGAGCACTGGGTCATTGAGACCAGGGGGTGTCGCGAGGTGTGGTTCTCTGGGCAGAACTGGCTTAAAGGAAGTTCAGGACCTACATTAAGTCTAACAGAAAGTTCAGGGCCTACATTAAGGCTAACAAGAAAGAGACCTGAAAACATAGCACTCAACTTCAGTTGTGACTGGGTGCTGGAGTTTGGTCCACAAGTCTTTTCCAACTGGGCGAACTGCGCCTCAAGTGCTTCTGCTTCCTCCAGCTATGCATGCAGACACTCCCAGGCTTGTGCAGCGTGGCATTTGTTCACCCATACAGCAAGCTACTCTGCTTGCTATAGGAGTGTGAACTGCCGCCGCCGATACTCGTCGCCATCTGCCACTCCGATGACACTCAGTCTGTGGTTCCCTCTCACCCTGGTCACCACCGCCCATGGACCTCCTGGTCCGCACCTCGCGGTCGATGTGGGGAGCCATGTCACCCTGAACACCACTATACTTGTTTCAAAGGGCTTGCTCACCTCTTCAGGATGCTCCGCGGGACCTCACTCCTCTCGATCCTGCACTCTAGGGGTTATCTCTGACAAACACAAAGGAAACCCCAAGTCAAAATGATTGAATGAATGAATCAATCAATCAATCGCAGGGCACACACATACACAGCCTAAAATGCAAGTCTTTGGACTGTGGGAGGAAACCAGAGTACCCAGAGGAAACATACCAATCATGGGGAGAACATGCAAACTCCATGCACACAGGAGTACTTTAATTCAGGCCAATACATATAATGAAGCTAAATTATAAACAAAGCAACAAGACACATTGTATAGCTCAGTAGTGGGCACGGAAATCACGGACATGAGGCTTGGATGTGGTGAACTTCGGTGCGCACTGACTGTAAGCCCGTCGCCACACACGTTAGTCAAGTCAAGTCAAGTCAATTTTATTTATATAGCGCTTTTAACAATTGACATTGTCGCAAAGCAGCTTTACACAATAAAAAGAAGTAAGTTTTTATGCAATGTATATGAATCAAAATGACAAGATTGTCCCCGATGACCAAGCCGAGGGCGACGGTGGCAAGGAAAAACTCCCTGAGATGGTAATAGGAAGAAACCTTGAGAGGAACCAGACTCAACAGGGAACCCATCCTCATCTGGGTGATAACGGATAGCAGGAATTGCTCAGCATAATAATGTGTAAGAACTGGAAGTTCAGTATAACAAGAGATGTTTTAAAATTAAAAATGAGTCCAGTTTGTTCCCGGAGGCTCAGGTTAGACTGTAGGGGATTCGGGTCCTGAGTTATCGAACAACTGAAGTCACAGGTCCCCAGAGCATCACTCGATGACAGGAGAGTCTTGTGTTCAAGTCAAAACTGGGACTTGGGATGACATTTTCTGTAAAGAAAGGCATAAAACCAATTGATATTTACAAAAGACTTCAAGCACAGTGGGTGATGAGACTTAGCCGCAGTAAAACATTTGATTGGTTCAAATGTTATAAAGAAGGCTTTCTGTCTGTGAATTAGCCAGACAGGCAGTCCAACCATGGGTCTGGTGTACTGAGAAACTTGGATGGTATCCAAGCACTAGTGAAATGCTGGGATAAGTGCATTAATGTCGCAGGGGATTATATTATATAGAAGGGTATTATTCTCATAGCTGTGTTCTGTTATTGTGCATCAAAAGTTAGATTTTTGCTTTGACTTGAACACTCTGAAACTGTGTGTTTGTGAGTAAGTATACACACACACACACACACACACACACACACACACACACACACACACACACACACACACACACACACTGTGTTTACATACAGTATGTAAACACAGTGTATCTTTCAATCTAGTTCAATACATGAATGGGGAAGATGGCTGAGATGGTTGTCCAAAAGATAATTATCGACACCATTCAATTATTAAGACACAGGTGCTTTACAGTATGCATACATACACACGTGGACAAAATTGTTGGTACCCTTTGGTCAATGAAAGAAAAACTCACAATGGTCACAGAAATAACTTTAATCTGACAAAGTAATAATAAATAAGAATTCTATGAATGTTAACCAATGAAAGTCAGACATTGCTTTTCAACCATGCTTCAACAGAATTATAAAAAAAAAAATAAACTCATGGAACAGGCCTGGACAAAAATGATGGTACCCCTAACTTAATAGTTTGTTGCACAACCTTTTGAGGCAATCACTGCAATCAAACGATTCCTGTAACTGTCAATGAGACTTCTGCACCTCTCTGCAGGTATTTTGGCCCACTCCTCATGAGCAAGCTGCTCCAGTTGTTTCCGGTTTGAAGGGTGCCTTTTCATTGTCCTGTTGCAAGACCCATGACCTGCGACTGAGACCCAGCTTTCTGCCACTGGCCAGCACATTTCTCTCTAGAATTCCTTGATAGTCTTGAGATTTCATTGTACCCTGCACAGATTCAAGACACCCTGTGCCAGATGCAGCAAAGCAGCCCCAGAACATAACAGAGCCTCCTCCATGTTTCACAGTAGGGACAGTGTTCTTTTCTTGATATGCTTCATTTTTCCGTCTGTGAACATAGAGCTGATGTGCCTTGGCAAAAAGTTCCATTTTTGTCTCATCTGTCCATAGGACATTCTCCCAGAAACTTTGTGGCTTGTCAACATGTAGTTTGGCATATTCCAGTCTGTTTTTTTTATGATTTGTTTTCAACAATGGTGTCCTCCTTGGTCATCTCCCATGTAGTCCACTTTGGCTCAAACAACGACGGATGGTGCGATCTGACACTGATGTTCCTTGAGCATGAAGTTCACCTTGGATCTCTTTAGAAGTCTTTCTGGGCTCTTTTGTTACCATTCGGAGTATCCGTCTCTTTGATTTGTCATCAGTTTTCCTCTTGCGGCCACGTCCAGGGAGGTTGGCTACAGTCCCATGGATCTTAAATTTCTGAATAATATGTGCAACTGTAGTCACAGGAACATCTCGCTGCTTGGAAATGGTCTTATAGCCTTTACCTTTAACATGCTTGTCTATAATTTTCTTTCGAATCTCCTGAGACAACTCTTTCCTTCGCTTCCTCTGGTCCATGTTGAGTGTGGTACATACCATATCACCAAACAACACAGTGACTTCCTGGAGCCCTATATATAGGCCCACTGACTGATTACAAGATTGTAGACACCTGTGATGCTAATTAGTGGACACACCTTGAATTAACATGTCCCTTTGGTCACATTATTTTCAGTATTTTCTAGGGGTACCATCATTTTTGTCCAGGCCTGTTCCATGAGTTTATTTTTTTTTATAATTCCGTTGAAGCATGGTTGAAAAGCAATGTCTGACTTTCATTGGTTAACATTCATAGAATTTTTTTAATTATTACTTTTGTCAGATTAAAGTTTATGTGACCATTGTGAGTTTTTCTTATATAAACTCTTATATACTCATGAGTATATATATATATTTACACACACATACACACACGTGTGTGTGCGTGTGTGTGTGTGAGAGAGAGAGTGTGTGCTTCTATAGAGTGAGTTCTTATTCTAATAAGTTGTAATAATCAAAATTAAAACATAAAGGCTCTAAATATTTCACTGTACATATAATGTATCTAGAATACATAAGAGCTTCACATTTTAAATTAACTTCCAAAAAAATTAACTTTTTCCACAATATTGCAATTGTTTAATATGCACTCTTCATAACCAAATTAAAAAAATCTGCATCAGAAATAATAGGTGTTGCTGCATTCACAAATTCACCATTTGGCCTGATGATAATTACCTACTGTAGATGTTTCTGATTAGTCCCTGTTTCTGATTCCAATAAAAATGGCTCTAGCCAATCCAATCAGTCAAAATCAAGTTGCAACTCATTTTGCTTATTCGCTGCTTTCCTGAACTTATATGACCCAAATTAATGGTTTCAGTGGTTACCATTTAATACTCATGTAACACTAAAATATATGTCTGACATTTACTCCTTTTTTTGCTAGCTTTTTCAACTTCTCTTCCTTAAAAGTGTTGGTGCAGTTTAACATGTTTGTCAAAAATATTTGTCAAGTACTTTAAAACCAGTGGCAGCTGGTGCAAAAAAAAAAAAAATTCTGTGCAGGGGGGACGCAAACAATAAAAATGTAACTTTTAATAATCGCCTGTAAATAGGGATTTATCAGGTGATTACGCATCATTACTACTAGTATAAAATAAAGGCATGACATCACATCGCATCCAGTCAGCCAGCTTTACTTGCCATAAGAAATGCTGGAAAAGCATCAAGTGTAAGCTCGGCACTATTCAATACATTAACTAACAATCTGCTGACCATTAATAAGACTTGTTGAGAATGAGCCCAAATATTTAAAAACAATATTGATTCGCTAAGAACAAAAGTGGGAGGGTCCGGGGCGCACAGTGCTGCGTCCCAAGGATGATTTGAAAAAATCCAATTAGAGCTCAGTCTCAAGTCGCATGCTTTTAAAAAAAAATTACGTGCCTACATAGACACTCGTTTGTCCGGCGCCCCGCGTACACGAACCTGAACGTAATACAGTTTAGATTTTTTTTATTGTAAATTAATTATATTAAGAAATACAGTGGAATATTGTGACTAAATTACTTTATTTCATTATTAAAATAAATAATTATGTTAAATAATTGCATGTTAAAGTAGCATTCTTCCCTGCCTAACTTTAAGGGGGAGATGCGCCCCTGCGCCTGTGTTGACTGGCCGCCACTGTTTAAAACAAAATACTGTATATACATAATGTACTTTACTGGAGTATTTTCATTTAATTAAAAGAATTGATGTGCTCCTTAAAGTGTCTGAGTGAAAAGAAATAATATATACTTTTATTATTGTGATATTTACAAGGTCCAAAATAATTAGTGTGTGTGCACAAAACAGGTAATTTTGCTAATTAGTTCTAACCTATCTAGCTGAAAAGTTGTGCTCATTTAGCATAAAACTAGTAGAAAAAAACTGCCTATATGACAATGGTATTCAGTTTCTGGGACCATGACCTGGGTCACCTCCAGACTTAAACCCACTAGAAAACAGTTGGAGAGTATTGAAGTCAGAGGCAGTCAAGAAACCATTACCTGTACATCATGGATTGAGCAAGCGTCATCAGAGTAGTGCAGATGTATTTTTCACTCCCATTGGAATTTCTGTCGCCAGTCGCTTGCTCATCAGGGACAATCTGATAATTTTGACTCATACATATTTTCTCACATTTCATACACATTTCCATAATTTTCTTTTGATACTGTAAAGCTGCTTTGCAACAATGACCATTATTAAAAGGCCTATACAAATAAAATTGACTTGACTTGATTAGAGTCCCAGCCATATCTAATGAGTTTTAAAGAATAAAGGACTTCATACTAAATATTGGTCTCAGTACTTTTGGCCACCACTGTACGTGTATCCACGATGCTGGTACAAAGCCATGGGAAAAGACTAGAGTTGTTGTTGTTGGTCTTTTGGTTTCTACCATCTAGGAGTCGCAAGAGAGGACCACCGATATTCACACAGCTTTAGCATGGATTTTACACTGGATGCCCTTCCTGACGCAACCCTTCCATTATATCCGGGATTTGGACCTGGCACTGCATCCATTGGCTGAGGGAGACTAGAGTATGCTGGATCAAATTTTAAGCAGATTCTTCTTATTTTTCTTCTTGTGGGTGGGGTTTGCCTCCATGATTTATTGTACTGTACATTAGTGCAATTAGTGATGATTGTATATCTTTAGCACTTCCTGGACTTGTTGACACAAAGTACTTGCAACATCTGTTACTAAACATATGGATTATAATTGCCTAACATTTTATAAATATTCACTTCTGGAATTCAAAGAAAGGCATTCGTTCAGTCGTTACAGGCAGACATTCATCATTGAAACTAATTCATAATTATAATCATTAAAAAGTTTATTTTATTTTAATAGTTTAATAGAATTTTTATTATAATGTTTATACATTTTTATATGAACAATTATAATTATGAATCAATCTTAATTCAATTACTAACTATAAAAATTAATGGTGTTTAATAGAATATTTATAATATATAAATAAAGCATCTGTGATGCTGATCAACAAATGATAAATGTGAAGCACTACCACAGCTCATGTAGATGTTTGTGAGTGAGAAATTTTATCTACCATTGCAAATTTTTTGTTAAATACCTACCCCATGTGCCTTCTTTTGGTTACATGGAACATCCATGTAAACTGGCCAGCTGCTCTGGACCACATTTAGAAAAGCTAGACTCATTGAACTACAGCCAGTTTATTGGTTTTGCAATGGCATATTTCCAAGTACTTTTATGCATTTCTGATAACTGTCATGCACACTCCTAACGCGACCGGCACGAGGACGGTCACAATTCAGGAAGCATAAAAGGAGACAAGATGGTGTTTCACATTGAGTTATACCATGCTATCGCCGACGCTTCGTCCGTCTAATCTTGAGTACTCACTTTCTTGGGTTTCGCTTTCGATTGTGTGTGTGTTATTAGAATGCGGGTTTATTTGTGTAAACTTTTGCTCTCGCTCCGGGAGAGTTCTAAAAGTAAACAGCGTTGTTTATTTGCCCCATCCCCATCCCCCCCCCCCCCCCCCATCTGATGTCTTCGTAGCTCTACCAGATAAGTGGGATGGCACGGATGGGAAATGCAGTGTTTTTTTTAACCGTGTTGGATCTTGTGTGAGTTTAATCCCACCAGATACTCTACAGACCGACTGCGCATTGCTCTTCTTGTCTTGTTGTTGTCCGGGCAGGCAGCGGAGTGGGCCACGGCGGTTCTTCGATCTGATGCAGATGTCGCCTATTCCTACACAGAGTTCACCCGCCAGCTTTTGAACATCCTGATGCTGAGGTGGAGACCGACTCCAAGTTATATCATCTGCGGCAGGGAGGATCGTGCGCGAGCCGCTACACGGCGGATTTCCAAACCCTTGCTGTCCAGACCGACTGGGGAGACGCCGACCTTCGGATGGCCTACTACGAGGGACTGGCTGCGCGCATCAAGGATGAGCTCGCCGGACGAGAACTTCCAGCTACGTTGAAGGGCTTAATTCAACTCGCCCTCCGAATGGACCAGCGTCTGCTCGTCCGAACCAAGCCAGCTCCTCGCCCCCTGCCGCCCATCACGCCATCACTGCCATCACCATCATTTCACGTCCAGAACCCCCTCCTTCTTTTCTCACACGCCTGTTCTGGAAGCTTGCTCCTTATTTGATACTGCACCTACTGGATCCATCGATTCTCCACCTCCCACCGTGGTTGACACCGGAGCCGGGGAACTCATGCAATTAGTGCGCGCCTCCCTAACCGCTGCAGAACGGGAACGCCGATTCGGTGAGAAGTGAGAGTGACTCACCGGGTTCCATCTCCCTCTCTACCACCCTGACAAATGATTCCCGTCTCACGGTAAGAGTACACCTCCAGTTTGGCCACAAATGAGTCGGAATTACTGCATTCATCGACTCCGGTGCTGCTGGTAACATTGACTCTTCTTACGCCAAGAAACTGGGGGTAAAGACCGAGGCGTTATTCCAGCCCATAAATATCACATCTGTTCGATGGTCGGCCCTCTCTCCTCTAGCTCCATCACCTTCCAAACCCAACCCATCACCATGAACATCAGACAAAACATCAGAAACAACTCAATTCACCCTCACGCTCATCGCCTTCTCTCATTCTCAGGCACTCCTGGTTCCTTTGTCATGACCCACTCATATCTTGGACACAAAGGGGGGGGGTTTTTTTTATTTTTCGGATCTTACAATGGGGGCCGACATGTATTCTGAACTCTGCCTACGGGCCAGGGCTGGGACGTTGTTCTAGGAGTCTGAGGCTGCCGAGGTCGACACAGACAACATCCCGGCTGCCTACCGGGACCTGGCTGAGGTGTTCTGTAAAAGACGGAGGGTGACCGACCTTTTTTACCTCCTCATCGTCCCTACGACCTTGCCAATAAACCTTCAGCCAGGTGCCGTGCCACCCCGCGGCCACCTTTACTCATTATCTGCCACCGAGACGCAGGCTATGGATGAATATGTTTCCAGTGGACTTTGCCAAGGTACCATCCGGCCTTCCAGATGAAGAAATGCGATGGCAGCTTACGCCCATGTGTCGATTATCGATTACCTGCTTGGTAAATTGCCTACAACTTGGTGCGCATCAGGGAGGGTGATGAGTGGAAGATGGCCTTCATCACTCCCACTGGCCATTATGAAAGCTTGGTAATACCATTTGGCTGTCTTCCAGCAATTCATCAATGACGTTCTAAGAGATGTGTAAGGCCGATGGGTGTTCGTCTACCTAGACAACAGCCTCATATACTCCCGAACTGTCAATAAACATGTTCAACACGTCAGAGGAGTTCTAAAGAGATTGCTCGCCCACCAGCTGTACTGTAAGTTGGAGAAGTGCGCTCCACCACGTTCCTGGGTTTTGTCATCTCGTCCCAGGGTGTGGCCTTGGACCCACAGAAGCTGGAGGTTGTGAGTCATTGGCCCCTACCCAGGACTCTCAAACAACTCCAGAGTTTCCTCGGGTTTGCAAACTTCTATCGTCGCTTTACCCGGGACTACAGTACGGTTGCAGCTCCGTTAACTGCTCTGACGCGCCCATCATCTCATCCCTTCCACCTCACCTTTATTGCCATTGCCGCCTTCCGTGAACTCTGCCGCCGCTTCACTACGGCTCCCATCCTCCTTCATCCAGATGCCAACAAACCATTCGTTTTGGAGGTGGACGCGTCGGACATGGGCGCCGGAGCCGTTCTCTCCCAACGAGGTCCAGACCAAAAGCTGCATCCCTGCAGGTTCTTCTCCAAGAAATTTGACCCCACTCAGCAGTGATACGGAGTAGGGGACTGCGAGCTGCTGGCCCTTAAGTGGGCCTTGGAGGAATGGCGATACTGGCTCCAGGGCACCAGAGAGCTATTCATCGTCTGGACTGATCACCAGAACCTCATCACCATCCATACACTGAAACAGCTTAACCCCAGACAGGCGCGGTGGGCTCCGTCTTTTGAAGACTACAACTTCCACCTGTCATACCGCCCGCGGTCCAAGAACACGAAAGGGTTTCGCTTTCGATTGAATGTGTGTTATTAGAACGCGGGTTTGTGTAAACTCTTGCTCTCGCTCCGCGAGAGTTCTAAAAATAGACAGTGTGGGTATCCTGCCAGCTTGCACTACTTCGGCGTTTGGGTTTACCATCCACGCTACAGGGCTAACTACTAGTCTTCTGGTCCGTCTTTGTTTGTCTGTGACAATAACACTCACTCACTTATCGTCTGTACCGCTTTATCCTGTATTCAGGGTCACGGGGGGCCTGGAGCCTATCCCAGGAGACTTATGGCACAAGGCTGGGTACACCCAATCCATTGCAGGGCACACACACACACACACACACACTCATTTGTACACTACGGGCAATTTGGGAACGCCAATTAGCCTGCAGGTCTTTGAACTGTGAGAGGAAACCGGAGTACCCGAAGGAAACCCACCAAGCACTTGGAGAACATGCAAACTCCATATACACAGATGGGAATCGAGCCTGGCCGGGAATTAAACCCAGACCCTGGAGGTGCAAGGCGCCAGTGCTAACCACTACACCACCATGCCGCCTTTCTGATAACAATACATGGACACATTCAAATAATTTACTTTAAGTCTGAAAATGACTGAAAAATGGACTGAAATTATTTGAATTTCACTTGTTGCATTGAAACATAGAGGGCAAGAATTTTGTTTCTAGCAGTTTGACTTGATTTTTCTCCCATATTTACAATACATCAGTACATTATTATGTCCGATCCAGGGCACAGTCCCAGCAGCATCAGCATCACTTCACACTTGATTTGCTGAGTTCACTAAAATACTTTATGGGAATCGATTTCTTAGGTTCATCTTAATCGAGTTGTGCAATTTGTACTATTAAGTAGCCTTGAGCTTACACTATAAACTTAGGACAAATTGAAGGAATCAATGACAGTTTTTGCAATGTGAATAAACATAAAAAATGACTCAGCTCTTATGTATTGACTGTCTTCTGTTAAATACAGGCCATATATTCAGGTTACAGATACAGTGGAGACAACATCATTTCCTCCAGTGTGCGCCAGACTACACAAAGATAGAGCAATGTGTATTTGAAAGTAGAAAATTGGTGGGGTTTACCTTCAAGGCTGCTAGGACAGAGAGGGATAATATATTAGGCTGGACGTCCTTTGGGCAACGCTGACTATTGTGAAGTTAACTGAAGTGATTGATCTGTACACACACAGTACAATGACCTCTCAGTCAGAGTAGGGGAGGATTTGACTGCACCTTAAGGCAATTGGTGAGTAGATGTAGTTTTTCTCTGAGTTGTGTGTTTGTGTATCTGTGCGGGTGTTTGTCTGTGGGTGCGTGTGCACGCGCGCGCCAGCGCAAACATAGGTACATAATTGGATATTATAGATTAAATCCAATTATGCATCTATGCACACACACACCGTTTTGAAAATCAATGCCGCCACTTAAATGAACACAGTGCTGCTGGAAACACACACACTTTTCTCTTTTCTTTTCCTTTTGACTTAATTATTAATGCAAATACTCACATACAAATAAATGTTCATGAAAGTGTAGTACGCTCTATTTAAAGTGCCTTTGATTAAAAATCTGAAATACTATTGTGAGCTCTAAATATCTATGAATTCATAGAAGACTTGAAAGAACTTAGATTTTTTTTTGCAGGGTATCAAACATTTTTTAACAAAATTGAAATAGCGAGGTTGGACAACAATGGAATTAAAACTCTATTTTACTTTTTGTGATGCTGATTGACGGCACGGTGGTGTAGTGGTTAGCACTGTCGCCTTGCACTGCCAGGGTTCGATCCCCGGCCAGGCTCGATTCCTGTCTCTGTGTGCATGGAGTTTGCATGTTCTCCCCGTTCTTGGTGGGTTTCCTCCGGGTACTCCGGTTTCCTCCCACAGTCCAAAGACATGTAGGTTAGGCTAATTGGCGTTCCCAAATTGCCCGTAGTGTGTGAATGAGTGTGTGTATGTCTGTGTGCCCTGCGATGGATTGGCACCCTGTCCATGGTATACCCTGCCATGTGCCCTAAGTCTCCTGGGATAGGCTCCAAGCCCCCGTGACCCTGAATACAGGATTAAGCGGTATAGATGATGAGTGAGAGTGAGTGAGTGATGCTGATTGTGATGCTCCATTTCTTACCCACACTCCCATCAAACAAATTTATCTCATCATACAGGCCCTGGCAACTTGGCTTGGCAATTGTTCCAAACTATTGAAGCAATAACTGGAAAAGAAAGAAAAGACAAATTCAAACCATGATGTTTTCTTAAACACACTAACTTTTGACATAACTATGAACAAGTGTAAATCAATTCACTGTTACACAACACAGCACATTATAGAGTGAAGGTATATTTTTAAAATTTATTTACATGCATTAAACCTTATTATGGCTTCTTTATGTTTACAAAATTTCATCTGTTAATTAAGTACAGTTCATACCTCCACACACAGTATATACAGTACATAATAGACTTTGCATTTATTATTTGCATAATGAAAACAAAAAAATAAACCTGCACAGGTCAAAAGCGACCTGGTCTATACAATATGGCCATATGGAAAGGTTACATGTTTTGGGAAAATACCATTCAGTATTAATGAAATGCCAAGCAAGCTATAGAGCATATGTTGCAATTTCCTTACATGTTTACAGAAGGTAAATATATTTATAAATACAATGTAAAAATATATATTTTAAATACAATGTAAAATAGGGATGTCCATTTTCTACCCGTTTCCCACAGTTCTGAGAGCAAAGCTTCTTTAACAATGTAGACGAATTTTAAATACTGTAAGTATTACTACATCTGCTATGTTTTACTTAAACTCTGCTTAAAGTTTTAATAATAACACTTTACATCATGGATCCTAAGTAACCTAGTACGTATATAAGAGCTAAGTTTGAGCTGTGTCACTTGGGGTGAGGTCAACACATAATGCTTCCACCCCTGGCAGTGCACGGGTGTAAGTGTGCAGTTGAGCAAGTGGCAGTATGGTATCTGGGTTTCCATTTGGGTCATGGGCAGGGTCAGGTGCGTCGCAAAATTGACGAGACTGCAGCAATTGCAACCTCCCCAATACCTACAGTAAGACCAAAAAAGGGGGAAAGACAATTCTAGGGCTGGGTGGATAGTTTTTTTCTGAATTTTACCAGCCTGATGACTGACCTCAATACAAATAGGGGCACCACATCCGTTCCAGTGGACGGAGCCAGATGAATATGCATTTAGCAAAGGGGGGGAAAAGCCCTTTCCTTCGGCAGACCAGTGCATTGGACAGAGGGCTGGGGGCATTTTGTCCTAGGTGGTGAAGCGAGAGGAGTGTCTGGTGCTGTACGTCAGCAGGAAACTGACTGTGGGAAAGAGACCATAGAGAAATTGTGTCTGGTCATCAAGTGATGGTCCTCACTCTCCGGTATTACTTGCTGCTATGCCTTTTGCCCCTGTGGTCGGATCACGGCCAGTACCTATACCAGTACATACACATTGGTATCTGGCACTTTTGCTGTTTAAGTTTGAGGTGGTTCAAAGGCTGGAGCACAGATGGCTGTGGCAGATTTTCTTTCCTGTTGGGGAGGAAGTGAGCTGCCGGCCAAATGGCCTTAGCCAGGCAGTGGGAATATGTAGCAGTAGGGGCGTGGTCAATCATTGCGAATGTGGCGGGACACCGAGGGTTTTAAGAAAGTGCAACCTAACGATTACGCCACTCTGGAATTTCACCAGGGAATATTTATTGAAAATTTTGTTCTCAGAAACAGCACAGGTTCGTTCTCAGTGAGACGGCAGGAGACGTAGATAAAATAAATCAACTTTTATTACAAAACATAAAAGAAAAGAAAAAGAGCAATCCCACTTTAACATTTAACATACAAACACATCATACAACCTTCATACAGGAATGACTGAGATATTCTAAAAAAAATGAGCTCAGGGTACACCAGCTGAGACGTGACAGCGGGCAACAAGGGGCATAACTAGGCCTCCATGGCACCTCACCATTTCATACACCTGTGTAGAGACACTCACATGCGCGCACACACACACACACACACACACACACACACACACACACACACACACACACACACACACACACACACACACACACACACACGTGAAAAGGAGACCGCCACCAGGACTACACCTTGCCTTAGGCACTCAGCTCCTGCAACCACAAAAGTATGTTATAAAGTCCTCAATGTTATCATAGACACCCTGGGAGAATCAGTCACTCGACTGTTAGTACACAGCCCCAACTGCACAGAAAAGAATTACACATGGAATGCAGCTAACCTGTCTATAAACAAATTACAACTTAGACAGCTCAGCTGACACCCCATGCTTACCAAACAGATAAAAATCTTAATACATGGCCTCCGAGTGGCGCAGTGGTTAAAGCGCTCGCCCTATCATCCGGAGATCGCTAGTTCGAATCCCGGGTGGTGCTGTAACCTCTCGCAGCCGGAGGTCTAGAGAGAGCTGATTGGCCGAGCTCTCTCAGAGGGGAGGGATGAGAGGTTCTTAGTGCTCCCACATTAATCACGGCTCTACAGCCAGTCAGGGGCATCTCTGAGCTCGCGCAACGGAGGGAGCGGATAGCACTGTCCTCCGAGTGTGTTACGCCGCCCCCAACAGTGCGCGAGCGAGCAGTTCGAAAAGATGCGGTCGGCTGGCGTCACGTGGTTCGGAGGAAACACGTGATAGTCTTCGGCCCTCCCGACTGAGTGGTAGTAGTAGCCTTAATGTGGGAGCCCCCTAGTGACGGGGAGGAATTGGACACGACTAAATTAGGGAGAAAATTGGGGAAAAATCCAAAAAAAAAAAAAAAAATCTTAATACATACCATGCAAGTAGAACCTCATGGAACCCAATTACACTATCAGGGAACAATGTGCATTGCAAAGAGGCTCACATGTCCGATATTGTCCCACGCCAACCTCTGCATCAGAATAAATAGACACAGCTAAAAATTTAAACAAATTAAGAGAACTACAGCACTTACAACGAGCTCTCTTACCTGTAGAGGGATAACCTTGGGCCAATGCCAGCGACAGCGCTTCATTAAGTGTGTCGTTCTGAAGGAAACACTACCATGAGCTGCAATCTACCACAAATAACCAACCAGCTTCACTTCACATACCTGAATGATGCAGTGATGACACCAAGGCAAGAGGCGGGACCTATAACAAAAGGCTATCCCCCCCCACCAAGCCAAGTAACCAATTAGGTCTAAGTAGGTGGAGCCTCAACAGGTAACATGTAATACCTTCCACCTGTGGCTCATTACGCAGTTTTCATTTACAGTACGTGTGTGTTTCTTTGTGTTGGCAGAGAGGGCAAAAAAATTTTTTTTTTTCAGTGAATGTACCAGCGCACTGTACAGTATGTGTGCTGACAAGCCAAGCCTCGCCAAGCCTACTTCTAGTCCTTCATTACAGAAATGTTTCATGAACTAACACAATAAATATTTGTAATGAATACTGCATTACACCGCATTCATAATGAGTACACATGAGAAGGAATTACTGGTCCGCCTAGTGGTTACCATTTGGATAACATAAATTTATGGAAAACAACATATACTGATAATGACAGTAGAATCCAGAAAATACCTTGTAATACATCAAATTATCATCTCTAATGACTAAAATAGTAAACACAATGTTGTATGAGGTGGAGCAAAACAGAATGGCCTATTTGGCACATTTATGAGTAACTTGTCTAAACAAACAAACAAACAAACAAACAAACAAACAAACAAACAAACAAACAAACATTTAAGCAATGCATAATCCTAATCATCCTTTAAATTTGTCTTACAGTTTTATTTTATTTTCTGTTTGAGTCATCTGTCTTCATGTTGTGAGCACTACAATCAGCAATTACTCTCAATTATGCTGAAATGATGGGCACTATTTGAAAGGGATATTATTTTTTTTTCCTAGGGTTCTTGCATAGGGATAATGAGAAGTGCACAAAATATATATGCACATTTCTTAATCATAATCAGAGTTTGATAGATCCAAATTAGTGCATAGAAACATAAGTATGCACAGTTTATGCCCTAAATCTGTGTGTACACACTGTTGATAAATGAGGCCTCAAGAGTGCAAGTATTCAATAGAATACTAACATTTAATGAAATCCTTATGATTAATAAATGTCAGTAGACCTACACTCTACATTTGAGAATGACACAAATATTAGTTTTTACAAAGTTTGCTGCTAAACTGCTTAAAAGATCTTTGTTTCAGTTGTTTCTGTGATGTACTGAAATATAATTACAAGCACTTCATACGTTTCAAAGGCTTTTATCGACAATTACATGACATTTATGCAAAGAGTCAGTATTTGCAGTGTTGGCCCTTCTTTTTCAGGACCTCTGCAGTTCGACTGGGCTGCTCTCAATCAACTTCTGGGCAAAATCCTGACTGATAGCAACCCATTCTTTCATAATCACTTCTTGGAGTTTGTCAGAATTAGTTGGTTTTTGTTTGTCCACTCGCCTCTTGAGGATTGATAAGCCTTTTTCCAGATGCCCCAAACAATCGGAAAGAGGCTTCATCCGAGAATATGACTTTGCCCCAATCCTCAGCAGTCCATTCGCCATACTTTTTGCAGAAGAGAAGTGGCTTCTTTGCTGCCCTTCTTGACACCAGGCCATCTGCCAAAAGTCTTCGCCTCAGGTGCATGCAGATGTGCTCAAACCTGCCTGCTGCCATCCCTAAGCTAGCTCTGCACTGGTGGCACTCCGATCCCGCAGCTGAATCCTCTTTAGGAGATGATCTTGGCTCTTACTGGACTTTCTTGGATGCCCTGAAGCCTTCTTAACAAGAAATGAACCTCTTTCCTTGAAGTTCTTGATGATCCTATAAATTGTTGATTTAGGTGCAATCTTAAGCTACGTTTACACTGTCAGTTAAATGTGACCCAATTCCGATTTTTTGCTCATATGCGACACATATCGGATATTTTCTATGTCCGTGTAAACAGGAAAAAAACGTATGCATTCCGATATTTAGAGATCGGTTTCAGGCCTTCATATGTGGAAATAAATCAGATATAAATCAGATATGTGCTAATGTGATTGTCGTGTAAACAGACAGATCGGATTTTCTGAGGCATTGCGTTCTGCACGTCATTAAAACCGCAACTTCTTCGCGGTTTAATGACGTAATCAGGCACACCGACGCGCTGCTCATCCCAAACAGATGCGCCAGTGTGCGGTAGCCCGCACGTGTTGCAAGCCACCAGAGAGCGACCCCGACACGTCTTGCACCCAGACATTCCTCTGAATGGTTGAGGACACAATAAATGAAGCATATGCGCAAGCTGCAATGATGGCCCTTTTCCTCCTTCTTCGTTTCGCAAACTTTGTATATATCGCAGAGCTAGCATCAAGCATATTTCGCCTTCGTCCATCTTGGCTAGTCTGTAGTGCAAGAACCTAAGTATGCGCGATGTTTCAGATGGTATGGCAAGTGTAAACACTTGAATGGGTCATAGTTGAAAAGAACGTGTAAACAGACGATCAGAAAAAATCTGATATAGGCAACAAATTAGATTTGGGCATTGAGACCTGCAGTGTAAACGGGGCTTAAGTAGCCACAATATCCTTGCCTGTGAAGCCATTTTTATGCAACGCAATGATGGCTGCACGCGTTTCTTTGCAGGTCACCATGGTTAACAATGAAAGAACAATGATTTCAAGCATCACCCTCCTTTTAACATGTCAAGTCTGCCATTCTAATCCAATCAGCCTGACATAATGATCTCCAGCCTTGTGCTCGTCAACATTCTCACCTGAGGTAACAAGACGATTACTGAAATGATCTCAGCAGGTCCTTTAATGACAGCAATGAAATGCAGTGGAAAGTTTTTTTCGGGATTAAGTTAATTTTCATGGCAAAGAAGGACTATGCAATTCATCTGATCACTCTTCATAACATTCTGGAGTATATGCAAATTGCTATTATAAAAACTTAAGCAGCAACTTTTCCAATTTCCAACATTTATGTAATTCTCAAAACTTTTGGCCATGACTGTACACTAGTTCAGGTTCATTTACCAAAAGATTCTAAGGTATTAGCTTACATAAAGCAACAAATAGCTAGGTTTTTCTATGGAGAAACCTATGAGTAAGGTAAGTTAAGGTAAGGTATTGCTAATAAATTATGGTTTTGATTTGTCTTAGCCTACATAAAATTGATAGAAAGCTAGATATAGAGTATGGTACATCACTATTTATTTTTTTTGCTTATTATTGGCTAGTTCTGTTCTTGGACAAGACAATGGCTTTTCAACTAAAGCTCTAGGCAATACTGAAACTTTTGTACAATTTAATTGTAATTGTTTCATTTATAGTGAAGTTATGAAAAATTTTAATCATTATTCATTTCATGGTGTTATTATGTTTGGTGACTTGCTTTGGTATAGTTACTGGGGGATTATGGATTCCTATTATAAGTTTTTACTGTTTTAAATGTTATTGTGCCAGATCTACAGCATGTTGCACTACATACAGTGTATTATATTATATTTTTTTATTAAAGTATTATACTTTAACAAATGTATACTTTCAAACATCCACCATTTTATTGTTGTTCCTTTATTCTAGTATTAATATAATCCTCCTAAATTTCTGTTTTTATCAGAGCTTGAGGGGGGTTCAATATGAATAAAGAAACAGTTAGCAAAGAAAGCATTGTTGTTAATAGGTATAGGACGTGATGTGTTAATCTGCACTTAAAAGAGTATGAGGACTTACAGTATTTCATATTCAGGCTTGCAAAAAGGAAAAAATACATAACTGAATCCTTATCAGAGAAATATATCATCAGCACAACCTCCCCCCTGCTCCCATCCGTTTAATAGAAAGTTCTGCTCTGCACTCAAATTCTTATTTGATTGAGTGAATGAGAATGAGATTTATGCCTCAAATTAATACCATTTCTCTTACTTCACTATTTGCACCAGGGACCTGAATAGCTCTATAACAGATGGGCTAATACATTTTAACCACCCTAAGCTGAGTAGTTAATAATATAGCTATCAGGAAACTCATTCTTCCTCATTTGGCTGTGGCTGAAAGCGGTGTGGTGGTGGTGCAATTTTGTGTTCTGCTCGAGAAAATGTGCAGCAAAATGAACTAAGGAAATACCCATCATCTCCCACTTCTTTATCATCTGTCAGAGTCCAAATGATGAAAAAGGACCCAAGCAGGTAATATTTCAATATGTATATGCATATAGGATTACCTGAAAAATATTTATGCACATCTCATTACCTCTGCAGCCGCCGTCATTGCCTTGATAGCAACATATAGAAGTGATTGCTATTTGATTTAAAAGATCACATCATCCACATATTTCATGAGAAATTGATGATTTGCAATTCAAACGAAATGAAGAAAAACATCTAAAGTTTTAAGAGATGGTTCTATCTTAGGTGTTTACTGGTTAATGGGACCGTGACGCATCTTTAAGCAGCAGATTCAAGTAGTGCAATAGAGACGGCAGCACCTGAGCTTGGTGGGGTGCTAACGAGATTTAATCATGCAGCTATCACACTTTAATTAATCCTCTCCATCACACCGATTAAAAGCAGAACTCTGATCACCCTGAGTCAATTAGGAGTCCACAATCCCAGGTACTTGTTTGACACCCCTCCGCTGACTTTAATTGGAAGTGAAGGGCATACTTATGAATAAAAAAGTCAGAACATTGTGCATAATTAAGCTATTTAACTAATCTTGACTGACCAATAATAGTTTGTTTATCTTTTACTACATTCAAGTTGTCTCTCTGATCACATGCGCACAAACCTCTGGTGAAGTGAGATCCCCAGTTTGAGATTTGTTCAAAAGGTTAGAAAGTTTTCCCAGTGTATCTTAATGTGACATGATTTTTTTTTTTGCTTTTGAATCCCATATGCAACAGCTTCACACAATATGATCAGTTGTGGCTGGCTGTGATGTCAGATGGGAGGGCTAATATCCTAATAGCCATCAAAGACTCAGCAACATTGAAGTTGAGCAATACATTACAAGTCATGTAAGGAGCTCATTAAAACACTTGGTGATGCAGTATCATAAAAAATCAGCAGTTGAAATCATGGCTACAGTATGCTTGAGGGTGATTTCCACTCACAGTATTGGGACTAACCAGCTGTGTAAGAAAACGACTTGTTAGCGAGACTAAACAGAAAAATGGCTTCAATTTGCTAGGGAGCATTAAGGAGTTTAGAGCAATGGACAAAGGTCATGTGATCTGATGAGTCCATCTTCTTACCCTGATATATTCCAGAACGATGGATGCATCAGGTTAAGAAGGGGAGTGCAGTGCATGAGGTGAAGCAGTGATCTGGGTTTGCTACATTTGGTCAGGTCTAGGCTCAGCAACAATATGTGGTAATAAATAGAATTCAGCTGACTACCTGGATGTACTGAATGATTAGGTTATCACATCTATGGAGTTTTTTTTTCTTTCCTGATGGCATAGGTATATTACAGGACTCAAACTGTAATAGAGTTGTTCTGGAAAAATAAGACCTCATTTTCACACATGATTTGGCCACTACAGTGTGAGCTGCAATCAAAGCTAAAGGTGGTCGAATGAAATCTTAGAGCGTGTGACTTTTTTTGGTCAGGCAGCATGAAAACGCCCCAAAAAACTTATCCTATCAAATTAATTTAATGTTAAAATATCATTTATTTATTTATTTATTTATCGTTCGTAAATCGGAGACTGGACTGTTTTGTGATAGTTTAATTCTATGCAACAGTCTAGTGTGCACATTTAATTAAATACAGAGCCATATTGTTATGAGGGGGCACTTCAATATGGCACCACCAAGTATGTTGTTAAGTGTGGGAACCCCAATGTAGGACTTAGAGGGGAGTGTTGGGCCATGGGGTGTTTATTTTAGCAGGGAATAATCACTTCGTGTGAACACTACTGTATGTAGCGCAAGGTGAGGGCGCCTCTTTAATATCGACTCTTAGACCTCAAAAGGGGTCTATTTTCTACTATGATGAGGGGCGTGCTTATGTCTACAAATACCGCCTCACTTCTGTTTTTTTCCGCCCAACTAAAATCCTCTCAAGCACAAGAGGTTCCCCTCCTTCTCTTATGAAATGAAAATATATATATTTTTTACTTTTCACTTCTGTTTTCTCTTTTATTTATCTTTTCAATTATCTCAGTTTCTCTTTTCTTTATTTTTTCAGTTTTCTATTTTTCACCTATACCAGAGCAACACTCCCAGACCTGGTGCTATCTAAATGTTTGCACATGGTGTGCTAGTTTCTGGGAGCTTCTGTAGCCTACTGGCCAGGTGTAGTGCATTTACTCTGATTGACAGCACGGCATGGTTCCCTAGCAACCGCGCCCGTCCGCCTCTCTGCCTGTCTATAAATCCGTGGAGTGGACCCCCGCGGCTTCGCCTGTCTTGTGGGCGGCCATGTTACACACATTTTAGCCTATTTAGGAACTTTGGCAAATGACTAATTACTGTAGCATTTATAGAAATCAGTCCATTTAATACTGTAAAATATATCTGACAGAGTACACATGGACACAAAATTCATATTAGCTACACTCTGCAGAAAATTCAGCAAACATTTAATATAATTAAAATATCTTTGGCTGGCACCTCCAGGGTCTAAGGTTCGATTCCCACCTTTAATATGTGTGCATGACGTTTACATGTTCTCTCCATGCTTGACGGGTTTATGGCAGTTTTCCTCCCACACTTCAGGGAGATTAGGCTAACTGGCATTTCCATTGCCTATATTGTGTGTATGTGTGTGTGGGTTTGTGTGTGCCCTGTGATAGATTGGTACCATGTCCAGGGTGTACCCCTCATGCCCAAAATCTCTTATGAAAAGCTTCATGATGCTGTACAGGTTAAGCAGTATAGAATATGAATGAATGAATGAATGAACAATTCTAAACAAAATGACAGTTTATTGCACTGCATACACAAAGTTCCTCAGCCCTGAGGCCCCACAATAAAAACACCTAAAATTAATGACTTTCATGGTGTCTTTTAGTTTGTATGTTAAGTTGAGATTATTTCGCCCACCAAGTAATAAACACCAAATTCAGCTTTTTAATAAATGGAGTGGAATGGTCATGGGTCATTACACATACATAGGCTTACTAATTATATTTGATCATGTTACCCACAACTTTTTTCTGATTTCTGCTGGGAATGATGATCCCAGGCTTTCAAATGACATGATATGCTTCGTTTCCCTATTTGATGATGCCACTAAATATGCTACAGTAAGATTGAATTTAGTTTCAATTATGATATGATTTAAATTTCCTTTTAATCATTGCCTTTTAATTGATGTACCCTCAATATATGTCATATGATTAGAATGCTTTGAAGAAGGAAAGTGCTTTGCTATCACTGATTTCATCAATCTTTAATGTAAAAATGGTTTAATTTATATTCATTTATAGAACCGAAGAGTTCTTGTATGTTTAGATTATTTCCAGATCATTATTTCCCATTGAGACCAAACAGGAAGGTTCAAAGGAAGGCAAGGTCATGTAAGAGCAGAAGCAAAAGTGCAGTGCAACAGCACAACTCAAACGATCAGAGCAGTCCTGGTGTGAAGTGTAAACACGAATATTAAAAGTAAAATAATAACTTTTTAATCTATTTGACTGAGAATATTATTGGTAATGATAATGTTGACATTCCTGTATGTAAGTTGATGATTTTAATGAGGGTAGCACTTCCCACTTTTTAATGTATAATGCTTTAACTTGTTTCTCATTCTTTACATTAGATATGCTACTTATAATGTTGTTTCTGCTGAATATATTGAACTTAACGTTAAAGTTCTACAATGATCTAATCAAAAACAACTATCAATTTTGTGGATCGTTATATTTTAAAATGGATGAGGTTCCTGTAGGAACCCTGACAAGACCCAATTTTGCTTTCATGTAGGCATCATTGCTTAAATGTCCTAATAGAATATTTTCTTGCTTGCATTAAACAGTAGAAACTCATCAGTTTACCTCACATACTGCACCATATTCTGATTAGATTTTCCCTTTAAAGCTTAAATATGATAAAGTGAAAATGATTTGCATAGCTTTCTAAGGACTGAAGCATGTACACACACACACACACACACACACACACACACACACACACACACACACACACACACACACACACACACACACACACACACACACACACACACACACACAAACCAATGAAAGTTTCCTGTTCTGGAACAGGCACATCACTTAGTGCCCCTCAGACAGAGCATTCATCCTCATTAGATCCTGTGTTTGGATGTAATTATGCTCATCTGTATTTTCAAGTGTTTTCTCAGTCCATCCATGGTGGATAAAGTGAAAAGTTAGACACTCATTTATCAAAAACCTCCCTTCACATCAACAAGTCACTTAGCTTATATGACACACTCTTCGCTCTTGGGCAGGACGCCATAGAACTCATGAAGGATTTTCCACACTGTTACTCCACATTAGTCTGAGGGCTGGAGCCATAATTTTAAACCAAGGATGCTTCCTTGTTATCGCCTTTAACAAAAAAAAGCTCAGCAGAGAGTCCCTTTTATCAATGTTTTGTCTTTCAAAAGTGGTTTGCAGTCAGAATCTGGCTTTAAAAATACAAATAGTCACAAAGGCAAATGTATGAAATATAAATATACTCACAGGTAAGCAAAGCCACACAGAAATACTGAAATGGTAACTAGAGAAGTAAGAAATATAAATGGTTATAATAATTGAAAAACTATGATCCAAACATTTCGATAGTATAGAGGTCATCATCAACGTCTATACAGCTTTATCCTGATTGAAAAGTTCAAGAAACCAGTCTGAGATGATTTTAGCTTTGTGACATGGTGCATTATCCTGTGATCTTAAAGATATGGATAGCGTCAACAGTAATACACAGATAGGCTGTGGCATTTAAAAAACAAGAAAATTACACCACCACCACCACTGTCTGGAACCATTGATGAATCTAATGTTGTTTACACCAAATTCTGACTCTCCCATCTGAATGTCACAGGAGATATTGACCAGGCAACATTTTTCCACTCTTGTATAGTTCAATACAGGGTCGCGGGGGGCCTGGAGCCTATCCCAGGAGACTTAAGGCATGAGGCGGGGTACACCCTGGACAGGGTGCCAATCCATTGCAGGGCAATGGTATAGAGGTATGGTGTTAAATACTTAAGCAGGAAAAAAAACATTTATACAGTACAAACTACCCATACTACAAGCCCAGCCCAAATACAGTACTACATGTTGTATTAATATTGCTGTATCAATGCTGTATTATGGATGGTAAATTATCCATAATAAACTCCTAAAAAGAAAAGTGTTAATAAATGTATTCATATATAATACATTTAACAATAATATGATATAATAAATAACTTGATATGTAGTAACATGACCCTGTACACTCTGTAGAAACATTGAGGGCACCCTATACATAGGGGAAACGACTACTGTACATACATAACACTGGATGTGTGCACACAAGTTCCTCATGAGCAGGAGAGTGATTGAATGTTTACATTTTATTACAAAAGGAAGTCTCTTAATTTATTTTATTTGAATTAATTAATGTATTTATTCTTTTGAGCCGTCTGACAGCTGTCTCCACAAACACTGAGGTTCCAAATCCACTTAAAAGTGTTTGTTTTGTTTTAAGACTAATAAAATTGGGATTTGTTGCTTCCTTAATACAGTTTATCATTGTTTACCAAATTTGTGCTGTTGGAAATGTGTCCAAACTTTGAAGTGCCCTGCCTTTATAGAATTTTTACTTTAAATAAAACAGAAAAACAAAAAAATCCTGTGATCTGCCTGATCAGTATTGATCTGCATGGCAGTGAGTGGGAAGTTAGTGAAAAGAGCAAAATATAGTCATCGTTTCTAGGAAAAACTGTATTAAAAAAAAAAAGTAGTTCAAAAACAGTTAAAGACATGTCAATGCCAGAGAATGGCTTGGAATAATAACTACTGAGGTCGTGTTCTGGCCAATAAAGCAGTGGACACAATAAAAAAATTGTGGTTTCACTTCACTTGCTTTAGGACTCGGCCACAAAAATGCTGTTTGTTAACACAAATATCTAATCAGCCAATCACATGGGAGCAACACATTTGCATTTAGGCATGTACAGTCGTGGCCAAAAGTTTTGAGAATTACATAAATATTGGAAATTGGAAAAGTTGTTGCTTAAGGTTTTATAATAGCAATTTGTATATACTCCAGAATGTTATGAAAAGTGATCAGATGAATTGCATAGTCCTTCTTTGCCATGAAAATGAACTTAATCCCCCAAAAACCTTTCCACTGCATCTCAATGCTGTCATTAAAGGACCTGCTGTGATCATTTCAGTAATCATATTGTTAACTCAGGTGAGAATGTTGATGAGCACAAGGCTGGAGATCATTATGTCAGGCTGATTGGGTTAGAATGGCAGACATGTTAAAAGGAGGGTGATGTTCTTTCATTGTTAACCATGGTGACCTTCAAAGAAACGCGTGCAGCCATCACTGCGTTGCATAAAAATGGCTTCAGAGGCAAGGATATTGTGGCTACTAAGATTGCACCTAAATCAACAATTTATAGGATCATCAAGAACTTCAAGGAAAGAGGTTCAATTCTTGTTAAGAAGGCTTCAGGGCGTCCAAGAAAGTCCAGCAAGCTCCAGGATCGTCTCCAAAAGAGGATTCAGCTGCGGGAACGGAGTGCCACCAGTGCAGAGCTTGCTCAGGAGCGCATCTGCATGCACAGTGAGGCGAAGACTTTTGGAAGATGGCCTGGTGTCAAGAAGGGCAGCAAATAAGCCACTTCTCTCCAAAAAAAAACATCAGGGACAGATTGATCTTCTGCAAAAAGTATGGCGAATGGACTGCTGAGGACTGGCGCAAAGTCATATTCTCGGATGAAGCCTCTTTCCGATTGTTTGGGGCATCTGGAAAAAGGCTTGTCCAGAGAAGAAAAGGTGAGCGCTACCATCAGTCCTGTGTCATGCCAACAGTAAAGCATCCTGAGACCATTCATGTGTGGGGTTGCTTCTCCTCCAAGGGAGTGGGCTCATTCACAATTTTGCCCAAAAACACAGCCATGAATAAAGAATGGTACCAAAACACCCTCCAACAGCAACTTCTTTCAACAATCCAACAACAGTTTGGTGAAGAACAATGCATTTTCCAGCCCGATGGAGCACCGTGCCATAAGGCAAAAGTGATAACTAAGTGGCTCGGGGACCAAAACGTTGAAATTTTGTGTCCATGGCCTGGAAACTCTGCAGATCTTAATCCCATTGAGAACTTGTGGTCAATCCTCAAGAGGCGGGTGGACAAACAAAAACCGACTAATTCTGACAAACTCCAAGAAGTGATTATGAAAGAATGGGTTGCTATCAGTCAGGATTTGGCCCAGAAGTTGATTGAGAGCAGCCCAGTCGAAATGCAGAGGTCTTGAAAAAGAAGGGCCAACACTGCAAATACTGACTCTTTGCATAAATGTCATGTAATTGTCCATAAAAGCCTTTGAAACATATGAAGTATAACTTGTAATTATATTTCAGTACATCACAGAAACAACTGAAACAAAGATCTAAAAGCAGTTTAGCAGAAAACTTTGTGAAAACTAATATTTGTGTCATTCTCAAAACTTTTGGCCACGACTGTAGACATGATCTAGATGAATGGGCAAGGAAGGTGATTTAAGTGACTTTGAATGTGGCATTGTTGTTGATCCCAGACGAACTGGTCTACGTATTTCCGAAACTGCTTATCTGAACCTGTTCTGAAACTGAACAGGACACTGAGGCTACATTTCACACGGGTCCACCAAAATTGAACTATACAAGAGTGGAAAAATGTTGCCTGGTTAATTTCTTCTGTGACATTCAGATGGGAGAGTCAGAATTTGGTGTAAACAACATTAGATTCATCAGTGGTTCCAGACAGTGGTGGTGGTGGTGTAATTGTGTAATTTTCTTGTTTTTTAAATGCCACAGCCTATCTGTGTATTACTGTTGACGCTATCCATCTCTTTAAGATAATGCACCATGCAACAAAGCTAAAATCATCTCAGACTGGTTTCTTGAACTTTTCAATGAGTTCATAGTCCTCAAATGGCCTCTACAGTCACCAGATCTTAATCCAATAGAGATTCACATCATGGATTCGTGGCTGACTGACAAATTTACAGCAACTGTCTACAGATGCTTGCATGTCAATATGGAGCTAAATCTATGCCACAAAGAATTAAGGCAGTTCTGAAGGCAAAATGGGGGTCAAGTCAAGTCAAGTCAAGTCAAATTTATTTATAGCACATTTAAAAACAACTGAAGTTGACCAAAGTGCTGTACAATGATAATAAATAAATACATAAATAAATAAGTAATAATAATCATCATCATCATCATCATCATCATCATAATACAGAATTAAACAGCATAAGATGAAAGCAAAATAAAATGAAATATAACTATGTAAAAAGTAAATAAAATCAGTTAGTGACAGTTACTAAGAACAATAATCAAATGAAATCATGCATAATAATTTAATGTAAAAAATAATCAATTAAACTTAACTAAAAAAGTAGAACAAATAATTAAAAAGAATAAAAAGAATAAAAGGGAATCAAATGTCTCAGCCAGGTGTAAAGGCCATTGAAAAGAAATGAGCTTTCAGTCTGGATTTAAAAGTTTCTAATGTAGGTGCTGCTCTAATATTAAACGGTAAACCATTCCATAATTTAGGCGCAGCGACAGCAAACGCTCGGTCACCTCTGAGCTTTAATCTAGACCTCGGGACAGAGAGGAGTAACTGGTCTGAGGATCTGAGATTTCTTGATATTGTGTGCGGTTGTAAAAGCTCAGAGATGTACAGAGGTGTAAGACCATTCAACGAGTCGAACGGGGCGAACTTTGCTTCAGTTAATTAAGGTTTTAGAGCATTCACTTTGTGAACACAGCTCTGTTAAGGTCCTGCCACAGGCTTTGACTAGGCCAATATAGAACCTTCATCCTCTTTCAGCCATGCCAATTTAGATTTACTGGTTTGCTTCAGATCATTGTCCTGTTGCATGATGGAATTTTGACCAAGCTCCAACTGTTACTCTGGTATACCAAGGTAAGACTTTATGGTCAACTCAATGATATCAAGGTGCTCAGGTCCTTTGGCTGAACATATAAGCCCAAATCATCACCCCTCCACCATTGTGCTTGACAGTTGGCATGAGGCGTTTCTGCTGAAATGCTATTTCGTTTTTAGCAAAATGGTGCTGAGCATTAAGGACAAACAACTCATCTTTGGTCTAATCTGTCCAGAAGACTTTGTTCCAAAGGCCTTGTGGTTTGTTCAGATGCGTTTTTTTTTAAACACTCATTGTGTTTCCATGTTCTTTTAAGACAGAAAAGGTTTTTCCTGGCAACACTTCCAAGAAATCCATTTGTTCAGTCTTCTTATAATTGTGCTGTCATGGACTATAACATTTAGCATGCCCATTGAGGCTTGTAGGGTCGTTTTTTTTTTGTCTTTCTTTGAGCATCAGACTATTGAGGTGAATGTTCTAGGACATCTACTCCTGGGAAGATTGCCAATTGTCTTGAATGTTTTCTCACATCTTTCTTACTGTAGAATGTTGAAGTCCAAGCTGTTTGGGAATGGTTTTATAACCCTTTGCAGAGTGATTTGCAGCAACAATTGCTTTTCTAAGACAATTATTTACTCTTGCCATTGTGCAAACTGACAAAACATCTGCTTTTATAGACATCTGCTCCCCTGCTACAGTCAGATGATTTTATGTTTTTTAATAAAACAATACAAATGGGTTTTGCAAATGCACTTGACAATACTGTTCTTGGAAGAAATGTTCCAGAACATTTGACCTTTGAGTCTTAAAATAAAACCTAACTTGTCAGTGTGGTTAATTAATCACCTAATGCCATATGTGTCATTTTGTAAAAAAAAAAAATCCAGTCTTCTTTAGAATGTAGAAAATAAATCCAAACAGTCTTGAGTAGTCATACAGTGGAGGGAAACCTCTAGTGCTTGATTAATTCGTTTGGTCTGTCCGTTGGACTGAGGATGAAAACCAGACGATAGGCTGGGAGTAGCCCCGATGAGCTTGCAGAATGCGCCTCAAAAACGAGAGGTGAATTGAGGACCCCGATCCAAGACGACGTCTGTTGGAAGACCATGAAGCCGAAATACATGGAGAATTAGTAGCTCTGCAGTCTCTTTGGTGGAGAGCAGCTTAGGAAGGGGGACGAGGTGCACAGACTTTAAAAAGCGGTTGACGACAGTCATAATGCAGGTGTTCCCATCAGACGGAGGTAGGCCAGTGACGTCAACGGAGATATGTGACCATGGTGGGCGAGGAACTGGTAGGGGTCTGAGAAGGCCAGCTGATGGTCGGTTGTCAACCTTACTACGGGTGCAGATGTCGCAAGCTGCCATGAATCGGGAAACGTCCCTCCCTAACGTGGGCCACCAGAATCATTGTTGTATGATGAAGCGGGTCCGGGAGGCAATATAGCCTGGATCCGTGGGCCCATTCCAAGACCTGTGAGCGTAGGTGAGAGGGAACAAAGAGATGATTCGTGGGAACATTACTTGGTCCGGGCTCTTGGATTAGGGCCTGCTGAACCTTTGTCTTGATGTCTAATTTCAAAGCTGCAATGAGACAATGGGATGGGAGGATGGTCCTGGGAGGGAGAAAACTGGCATGAGAGGGCATCCGGTTTAGAATTCTTGGAGCCCGGCCGGTAGGACAGGATAAAATTAAATCGGGAAAAGAATAATGACCATCGAGCTTGATGAGCATTGAGTCTCTTGGCGGTGCGCAGGTACTCCAGGTTCTTATGGTGAGTCCACCCAAGAAACGGGAGCTCAGTCCCCTCCAGCCAATGTCGCCACTCCTCCAGAGCTAGCTTGATAGCCAAGGGTTCTCTGTCCCCTACGTCATAGTTTCTCTCAGCTGGGGATAGGCGACGGGAGTAGAATGCCCAAGGATGCATCTCGTTGTCATGGGTGGACCTTTGGGAGAGAATACCCCCAACGCCAGTATTGGAGGCATCAACCTTAACCACAAACTGGCGAAATGGGTCGGCGAGTGTTAAGATAGGAACAGAGGTAAATCTTTTCTTAAGGTCAGGAAAGGCTTGATCCGCCTCCTTATTCCAGCAGAAACGGCTCTTAACGGAGGTTAGCGAGGTCAGGGGGGCGGTGACGGAGCTGTATCCTTGGATGAAGCGGCGATAAAAATTGGCAAAACCAAAGAACCGTTGGAGGGCTCACCGGGAGACTGGTGTGGGCCAATCAGTGATGGCCTGTACCTTGGCTGGTTCCATGTCTAGCTTGGACGGGGAAATGACAAAGCCCAAGAAGGTGGTGGAGGTCTAAGTATACGAACACAAAAGCATTAAGGAAGTCACGGAGAATGTCATTAATGAGGGATTGGAAGACAGCGGGGGCGTTGGTCAAACCAAAGGGAACCACCAAATATTCGTAATGTCCCGTAGGAGTGTTAAAGGCCATTTTCCACTCATCGCCCTCATGGATGCGAACCAGATGATAAGCATTTCGCAAATCCAGTTTAGTGAAGATGTTGGCCCCTGGAGTAACTCAAAGGCCGTGGCCATGAGTGGGAGTGGGTAGCAGTTCCTGACGATGATTTCGTTTAGCGCCCTGTAATCAATACATGGACGAAGGGTCCCGTCTTTTTTCTCCACAAAGAAAAATCCTGCCCCCGCAGGTGAGGAGGATGGGCGGATGATACCAGCAGCCAGGGCAGTCGTAGGGTCGATGCGGTGGACGCGACGTGGCTCTGGTTTTTGCTGAAAATCACTTGAGATCATGATAATGAGAGGGAATGTTGGAGATATCCGGGGGATCTTCGGTTTTGGCTGGAGTGTGGAGGGTAGGAAGCGCAGAGCGAAGGCGCAATGTGGCACAAGAGCGGCTCCAAACTGTGATAACATGCTTGATCCAGTCGATCTGGGGATCGTGGAGAGCTAACCATGGGAGGCCAAGAACAAGAGCGGCGTGTGACTTATTGATAACAAAAAAAAAATTCCTCAGAATGATTCCCCGACGTTCTTAGAGTGAGCTGAAGGGTTCTGTGAGTGATGGCCGGCAGATGTCACCCATCTAGGGCTTGGACTGCCAGTGGAAAATCCAGGAAAGTGCAAGGGATCCGCAACGCCTTGACCGTAGCTGAACTGATCAGGTTCCGGTCGGAGCCGGAGTCAATGAGTGCTTGAATGGAATGGGCTTTGCTGTCCCTAATTAGTGTAACGGAGAGCAGGGGGCGAGGTTCTGGGAGACTTTTGGGAGGAGCGCACTCTAGAGCTCCCAGTCTGACTAGAGGGTGCCTCCTTTTAACGGGTAGTCCCTGAGCATGTGACCCGAACCCCCGCAGTAGAAGCAGGCTCACTCCAGGTAGCGGTGACGTCTCTCCTCATCGGCCCAGCTGCATGGGCTCCTCCTGATTAGTCTATGTTGGGGGAGAGGATGGGCGGCATGTCCTGGGAGAAGTTGACCACCTCCTAGGGGAAGGTGACCTCCGGGTCGGTCGTCTTGAGCGAAGACATGAGTCAATCTTCCCGGCAAGGTCCATGAGTTCATGGGAGATCAGAGGGAAGTTCCTGAGAGATTAGCTCATCCTTGAGTGCCTCCGACAATCCCTCCAGGAAGATGTCTGCTAGAGCTCTGTCGTTCACTAGAGGCAGCTAGGGTCCGAAACTCGATAGCGTAGTCATAGGCTGAGCGTGATCCTTGGCGCAGGCGTAATAGTCTAGTTCCAGCCTCTCTGCCGACGTGAGATTGGTCGAAAACCGTCTTCATTCCTGAAAAGGCCTCAAAACTATCAAAACATGGTTCATGAGCGTCCCAGAGAGCCGTGCTCCACTCCCGGGCCCTACCGGTGAGGAGGGTGATAACGTAGGCCACTCGGGATCTTTCTGAAGAGAAGGTGGAGGCTTGAAGCTCAAAGAACAGGGAACACTGGGATAGGAAGGATCTACATGTTCCCTGCTCTCCTCCATAAGTGGGGGGAGCTGGCAGGCGCGGCTCTCACGGGGGGTTCCGTGATTGTGGACCGATTCGTAGGCGCCTGAAGGTGCTGCATCTTAGCGGTGACGTCTGCGAGTGTCCGTCTGGTGGTGATGAGCTTCTCCTGATGCTTACCAAGGAGAGCGCCTTGATTCTTCAGCGCTTGTCTCATCCTGTCCAATCCTGCTGGATCCATACTTTGTCCGGATTATTCTGTCAGGAGTGAGCAACGAAGGGGCAAAGAGATGGATTCAAATGCAGACGAGCAGAGATGATTATGAGATGCTTGAGCTGGGTAACCTGAAGCTGTGTGCCGTGGAGTGATGAGAGGCGGAGCCGTTGTCGAGGGGCGAAAGTGAAAGTTCGAAGCCGTTAGATCCGTCCGCGAGAGCGTCGAGCCAAAATGTGAAGCTAAGTCGAGGAGCGAGAGCGAGAGTTCAATGCCGTTAAATCCGTCAGTGAGGCAACTAATCCAAAACGTGAGACGAGAATCGGGAAAACGAGAATACAAAGTGGAGTCGGTAACGTGAAAACTATGAAACAAAACGCGAGAATATTGGTGAGATAGCATGCGCTTCCTTATAAGCCGGAAGAAATCAGCACAGATGAGAAACCGGTGTGTCGGCGGGGCGGCGAGGGGGATGTATGACGAAAAAAACATGGCTGCATGATGAGGAGCATGACAGTGTGGGAACGTCTCGGGTTACTTGACTGTAACCCTGTTCCCTGATAAAGCGGGAACGAGATGCTGCGTGAAAACGCCATGGGAACATCTCTTTGTTGCCTGGTTGTGAAGCCTGTGCATGTCAAACCCGCCGAATACCTTCGGCTTATAACCTGTGCCAGGCATGACGTCACCGAATAAGGTGCACCTGCAGGTTATAAATAGGAGTGAACCGGAAACATCCTCAGGTCAATTTTGTCTGAAGGACGTCCATGCACGCCAGCAGTGCGGCATCGGAACGCAGCATCTCGTTCCCGCTTTATCAGGGAACAGGGTTACAGTCAAGTAACCCGAGACGTTCCCTTTCAAAAGCTACACTCAATGCTGCGTGAAAACGCCATGGGAACAAGAATACCAACGCCGCCGCACTGCAAGTGTCTGGACCCCCAGGTTGTGTAGCGTGTGCGCACAAGCCGAGGAGGTCTCAGACCTAGCTCTGGGATGCTGACTGAAGGATCCGTGAACCCGGAGTAGCATTGACATCCAGACTATAAAATCTAACAAACGTGTGTGGAGAGGACCAGCCCGCCGCATCACACACCTGCTGCAGGGGGACGCCTCTTGCCAAGGCAATCGATGAGGCAATCCCCCTGGTTGAGTGAGCCCTGATTCCCAGAGGCGAAGTGTGATCACGCGCCTCATAGGCTAGGGCAATGGCATCTCTCACCCAGTGTGACAGAGTCTGTCTAGTGGCAGACCCCCATGGCAAATAAAGAACTGCTCTGACTTACGCCACTGGCTAGTGCAGTGGACGTAGATCCTAAGAGCACGTACTGGACACAGTAAGTGAAGTCTTTCCTGCTCCGGAGCTGTGAAAGGCGGAGGACAGAAGGCCTCGAGGACAAGTGGGTGCATGGTCGAGAATGGAACCTTGGAAGATAGTTCGGGTGAGGATGCAGAATAGCTTTAGAAGTAATAGCCATAAGAAAAACCATCTTAAGAGGCAGAAGCCTGACAGGCGCTGACTCTAGTGTTTCGAAAGGGGTGTCGGCCAGGCCTTCGAGTACGATAGTTAAGTCCCACGAAGGGACCGTCGCTCTAGTGGGCGGCTTCAACCGTTTAGCTCCACGAATAAAACGGGCAACTAAACGGTGCTTGTCCACAGAAACCCCATCATTCAGGGCGTGACAAGCCGAAATAGCGGCTACGTACGTTCTGAGCGTACTAGGGCATAAGCCCGAGGACAACCTTTCTTGCAGAAACTCCAGCACTGAAACAATCTGGCAGTGAACTGGGTCTACATGTCTTGCCATGCACCAATTTTCAAATACACTCCATTTGAGGGCATAAGTTCTTCTAGTGGAGGGAGCCCTGGCACTTAAAACGGTTTCAATTACGCTGGCTGAAAGCCCAGCATGTCTTAGTTGGTCCGTTCAGGGGCCAAACGTGAAGGTTCCAGAGCTCGGGCCGGGGATGAAGTATTGTCCCCTGCGCCTGAGACAGAAGATCCCTCCTCACTGGAATCACCCGGGGTGAGCCGTCGAGGAGAGGTATAAGATCCGAGAACCACACTCTGGTCAGCCAATGGGGTGCTATCAATAAGAGGCGCAAGCCGTCTTGACGGACCCTCGCCAGGACTCCTGGCAGCAGAACTATAGATGGAAACGCATAAAGGCGTAATCTGGGCCACGTGTGGGCCATTGCGTCCAGACCCAGGGGAGCTGGAGGAGTCAGAGAGTAGTAAAGGGGGCATTGTGCTGCCTCTTATGAGACAAAGAGGTCCAATCTTTCCCAGATTGACTGACTACTTCGGGGTGGAGTTTCCATTCTCCATGTTTTACAGCTTGTCTGGATAGCAAGTCTGCTCCTACATTCATATGCCCTGGAATGTAAATCGCCCTGAGGGACAGGAACTTGTCCTGTGCCCAAAGCAGAACCTGGTGCGCTAGCTTGTTCAAGCGGCGCGAGCACAGTCCACCCTGGCGATTTTATGTACGAGACTACTGCAGTGCTGTCCACCCGCACTAGGACATGGTAGCCTCTCAACTGCTGGAGGAAGTGTTTCAGGGCCAGAAACAGCGCCATCATGTCGAGGCAATTGATGTGCCACGCGAGAAGATGACCTCTCCAGCTCCCTTGTGCTGGACGGCCATCCAAGACCGCACCCCAGCCCGAGAGGGAACCGTCTGTCGTTAGCATCTTGCGACGACAAGACGGACCTAGAGTGGGACCCAAAGTCAGAAACCGGGGTCTGAACCACATAGAATGGGTACGAAGCCCCCGGCGCGTAACCCTTATTAGCCTCTGGGGGTTGGCCCTTGAATGAAACCCCCTGGCTCTTAGCCACAGCTGAAACGCTCTCATGTGCAGAAGGCCCAAAGGTATCACTGTGGACTAAGCTGCCATGAGGCCTAAAGATTTCTGAAAGTGATGAACAGTGACCTTCTGGCCTAGCTTGATTTCCTTCAGGGTGTTGAGAATGGATTCGACACGAGCAGGAGACAACTGTGCCCGCATTGTGACCGAATCCGATGTGACACCCAAATATGTTGTCCTCTGAACAGGAAGGAGAACGCTTTTTGTGGCGTTGAGTCTCAATCCTAAGAATGAAGATGGGCTACGACGACATCCCGATGTCGAAGCGCTAGCTCCTGAGACTGGGCCAGAATCAGCCAGTTGTTTATGTAATTAAAAAATACGGATGCCCTGGAGTCCTAAAGGAGCCAGAGTTGCATCCATGCATTTTGTATATGTGCGGGGTGACAGAGCTAGGCCAAATGGAAGGACCCAATACTGGTAAGCTTCGCCCCCAAAAGCGAACCTCAGGAACTTCCTGTGCTGTGGCAATATTTCTATATGGAAATATGCGTCCTTGAGATCGATTGTCACAAACCAATCCTCTAGTTGGATTTGAGAAACAATCATTTTGACAGTCAACATTTTGAATCTGGATTTCTGAGATAGCGGTTCAAGCCGCGAAGATCCAAGATCGGACGCAACCCTCCCCCTCTCTTGGGCACCAAAAAGTACCGACTGTAGTAGCCCGATCCTCTGTCTGGGAGGGGAACATGTTCTATGGCCCCTTTGCCCAGCAGAGTCTGTAACCCCTGGGCCAGCAGCTGTGCTCGATCCGGTTTCACGGAAGTGGAGACCACGCCGTTGAAACGCGGAGGACGATGTGCAAACTGAATCCTGTAGCCTGTGCCTACAGTCCTTTATACCCAAGGAGATACACCTGGCAGTAGTCTCCACGCTGCCAGCTTCTCCGAAAGGGGCACGAGCTTTGACACTTCGGCTAGATTGGGGGGGGGGGGGGGGTGTTGGGTGTTGGGAGATGAAGTGTGGCAGGAGATGCCTGAACACCCAACTTTTCATTGGAGACCGGCGCTCCCCGAACACCAGTGGTGGCGGGGATTGAACACCGGCCTCCCGGGAGTGCCAGGGAGGAGGCCCTGTTTTGTGATGAAAATTGAGGCACCCCTCCCCGGGGGGAGACACCCCCACGGCCCCGGGCGCACGAACTCAGGGCTTCTTCTTTGAAGAGGGGAAGCTCCTCAGATCCGGTCTTTTCGAAGCAGATTTTTGAGAAGAGCGTCGAGCCCCACCCCAGTCTTTACGGGGGGGTGCGCGGCTGGTCATGCTCTCCTTCTGCACCTCACGCCTGATAGGGGCCAGACCTGGCCGGGGCCGGGTGGCCGACGGTCCCGGTTCTTGAGCACGGCGGGGAAGGAACCTCCCAAAGGCCTGTTCATATAGCTTTGCCTCCCGAAACCTAGTGGTGGCGGAATTAACAGCGTCGCCAAAAAGGCTGGAAGGCAAGATGGGGGCATCGAGGAGGACAACACGATCCTTATTCTTGATGCCCGTGAGGTTCAGCCACAGATGCCTCTTCGTGGACACCATGGCACCCATGGAACGTCCGCTTGGTTGCACGGAGAGACAGGTCTGTGGCTCGGCGCAGCTCTGCAAACGCCCTGTCATCAATAGCCCCGCCGCTGCTCAGGTCCTTCAGCAGGTCAGCCTGGTAAACCTGCAAAACCGCCATGGTGTGCAGTGAAGCACCAGCCTGTCCTGCTACCTGAAAAGCTTTACCCACCAAAGCAGATGTCAATCTGCACAGCTTGGAGGGGAGAGTAGGCTTTTTCAGGGAGGATGATGTCCCAGGAGAGAGAGAGCCCGCAAGCGTCTCTTCTATCTGGGGCATCATTATATAACCGCGTGCTTTCGCATCAACGATATCCGAATAAGTCGAAGGCACAAAAACACGCGATGAATACGGCTTGCTCCATGAAAGAGTTAATTCATCATAGATGTCACCAAAGAAGGGGAGGGAGAGACGTTGAGGCTCCTCCCCCCGGCCACCCGACAGACACATGTCGTTCAATCTCGAACGCTTGGGGGAATCTCGCTGCTGCGGCCAGTCGATATGCAATCGCTCTACCGCACACGTTATAACCTCTAATAATTCCTCAAAAGCTCTGTCAGCACTGGAGGAGTGTTGTGAGGCTACTTCCATGGAAGCGAGAGAGGAAGATTCTTCTGCTCCTTCACAAGAAGCGCCGGAGCGCGCTTGCGAAGCGGAAGCTAAAACTTCCTGATCCGGAGAGAGCGCAAGAGCAAGGGGGAATTCCATCTCATGCGCGTCTGCCAGATCAGCACGCGAGCCCCAGGAATGCGCCGCGGCTCGCGGTTTCTCTTTAAAGAAAGCGAGCCGCGCACGAAGCACCTTAATAGGGAGAAGATCACAGTACTTACAGTCTCCCTCAAGCCCGAGGCGAGCGTGTTCTTCCCCAAGCACTCGAGACAAAACTCGTGAAGATCGCCCTCCGAAAGAGGTCTATCGCACGGAGGCTCAGCATTTAACACCATAATTCCCTCTACACTCACTACCAAGCTGGAGCACCTGGGACTCAGCTCATCTTTATGTCAGTGGATCTCCAATTTCCTAACGGGGAGACCACAGGCAGTAAGGATGGGTGGACATGTCTCAGCCTCCATCACCCTCAGCACTGGAGCCCCACAGGGTTGTGTTCTGAGCCCTCTACTGTACTCTTTGTACACTCACGACTGCGTAGCCACTACCAACTCCACCACCATCATCAAGTTTGCTGATGACACCGTCGTGGTCGGCCTGATCACTGACAACGATGAGACGGCCTACCTGAAGGAGATTGGAAATCTGGAGAACTGGTGTCAGACGAACAACCTCCTTCTCAACGTCAGCAAGACAAAGGAGTTGATAGTGGACTTCAGCACAAAGCAGAAGAGGAACTACCAGACCCCCGTCATCAACAAGAGCCCAGTGGAGAGAGTGGACAGCTTCCGTTACCTCGGTGTACACATCACGCAGGACCTGTCTTGGTCCTGTCACATCAACACCGTGGTGAAAAAGGCCCGACAGCGTCTCTACCACCTCAGACGCCTGAGAGACTTCAGACTGCCCTCCAAGGTGCTTAGGAACTTCTACTCCTGCACCATAGAGAGCATCCTGACGGGAAACATCACGTCCTGGTTCGGGAACAGCACCATGCAGGACAGACGAACTCTTCAGAGGGTGGTGCGATCAGCTGAGCGCATCATCCACACCGAGCTCCCTGACCTGCACTCGATCTACAGCAAGCGGTGCTGGACCAAGGCCAGGAAGATCATGAAGGACCTCAGTCACCCCAGCAATGGACTGTTCTCTCTGTTGAGGTCAGGAAAGCGATTCCGCTCCCTGAAGGCCAACACAGAGAGACTGAGGAGGAGCTTCTTCCCGCAGGCGATACGGTCTCTTAATCAGTACAACACACAGTACTGATCCATTTTGCACACCCACACATGCTTCTGCACTCACTCTGGACACTCTGGACATTCAGGACATTTGCACACTTGTCCTCACTGCACACCTGCCCACTCATGGGTAGTATGCACACGTCACTTAAATATGCACATAAGCCACTTTATCATTTAAAATGTCACTTTACTGTATATCTGCATATTCAATATTTTTATTTCCACTTGTGCAATTTCAATTTTTTTACCTACTTACATTTTATATTTTTATATTCTTACATTTTACATTTTATATTCTATATTTTATATTTTATTTAATTTTATTTTATTCTCTTAGGTCAGGGCAGTTGCCTAAGCATTTCACTGCATATCGTACTGTGTAGGATTGTGTATGTGACAAATAAAATTTGAATTTGAAATTTGATTTGAATTTGAGGCACGCAACTCTTAAGCAACTCCGCCATATCGGTGAGTTAATGCTGTTATTTTTATTTCGCTTTCGTTACGGCTTGTACATGCACACGCAAACACAAAGCGGTCCTGAAGACAAAAAGATCTGAGGATGTTTCCGGTTCACTCCTATTTATAACCTGCAGGTGCACCTTATTCGGTGACGTCATGCCTGGCACAGGTTATAAGCCGAAGGTATTTGGCGGGTTTGACATGCACAGGCTTCACAACCGGGCAACAAAGAGATGTTCCCATGGCGTTTTCACGCAGCATTCAGTGTAGCTTTTGAAAGGGAACGGAAGTGTCAGAAGGCGGAATGCGGTCTTAGATCAGCGCGAAAGCGCTGAGAGCATGACACATTTACATTATTTCTTATGGGAAAATTCACTTTGCCACACAAAATTTTGGCTAAAGAATTTAACGCCGGAATAGATCAAATTCATATGCCAAGGAACTACTGTATATATTAAAACATAAATCAAAATATTTACAATACAAAAATTCTTTAAAAAAACGTTAATTTATACACTTAGTACTAAGTCCTTGCATCCATGCGGCATGACATGAAGGCAAACAGCCTGTGGCACTGGTGAGGCATTACTGAAGACCAAACCTTCAGCTTAGTTTCTCATCTTCTACTTGACAATACTGCATAGATTCTCCATGGGATCAGGTAAGACAGTACTATCATGGTCAGCAAACCATTTAGTGGTAATTTTGTCACTGTGCTCAGGTTCTAAGTCCAGCTGTAAATGAAAATAAACATTTCCAGTAAGGTTGTCAGCACATGGAAACATGAAGATGCCTTAAAACCTCCTAGTAGATGGCTGCGCTGACTTTGGACTTGATAAAACACAGTCGAACAACAACAGCAGATGACATGGCAAGCCAAATCATCACCGACTTCATATTGGACTTTTAACTGATTGGAGTCTGTGCCTCTCCTCTTTTCCTCCACACGTTTGAACATTGATTTCAAAATCAAATACAAAATTTACTTTCATCTGAAAAAAGGACTGAGCAACAATCCAGCTCTTTTTCTCCTTAGCCCAGGTAAGGTGCTTCTATTGTCTTTGCTTCAGGAGTGGCTTGAAGACTTCTGTGTGTGGTGGCTCTTGATGTACCGTCGCCAGCCTCTCTCCACTCCTTGCGAAGCTTCACCAAGTTCTTGAATTGGCCTTGCTTGAAAAAAATTTTTTAGGATGCAGTCATCCCTGCTGTTTGTCCACATTTTTCCTTCCAGGCAACTTTCCATTAATATGCTTCGATACCTCATTCTGCAAACAGCTAGCACTTTCAGTGATGACCCTCTGAGATGTACCCTCATTGTGAAGAATGTTGATCTCTTTCTGGACACCTGTCAAATGACAATGTTTTTGTGTATTGAACTAGACCGAGACATACATGATATTTAAATTGTATGATTAGTAATTGACTTATAAAAATAATTATTAGCATATTTTCATATACTGGATTTTTGATTTGCGTGAACTGTAAGCTATAAGCATTCAAATAAAAAT